>CAWUFW010002758.1:1800000-2066568 GCA_963921515.1 Calotriton arnoldi
ACAAAAGGGACCCGATGCAAGGTCTGAGACCGATGGGACTAAACGGATGTGATTTGAATGTGACTGGACTGTGCGATCAGTGGATGGGGGGAAAATTCAAGTTAATTGTGATGTGAGCAGGCGGGGATAGGAGTTGATCGCCCCGTGCATTTCTAGCATTTCGGGGGAGAGAGGCACTCTGCCGGGTTTGGGAGTGGGTAGTTTTAAATCCACGGGCAGGGGGGCAGGGAGGGGGGACAGTTGAGGGGTTGGGGAATGGGGGGTTTAAGGGTACATCGTGATGGGGATCGGGGCAAGGGGAGGGGGGAAGGGACCAGGGGGCTGGGAATTGGGGAATGGTATCTTTTTGACCGTGTTATTGGTAAGCAACGTGATACTGTAAGTCGAAAGCGTAAAGGAGACATATTGATAATTGGGCGGCGGTTAATGAGTGGACAGACGCAAGTTATTTCCTACATTGTAATGATCCGAGTACCGGAATTGAGTGGTTTACACAGCAATGGGGCAGGATAGAGACCGTACCCTTTCAGTAATGTCCTGGAACGTCAATGGGGTTGGGGATAAAATTAAACGGGGCATTGTGCAACAATACTTGAAGAGACACTCACCTGATGTGGTCCTGTTGCAGGAAACGCATCTAGTAGGTCAGAAATCCAAGGCCCTTACTAGGTGGGGATACAAACTTCTGGTACACGCAGACTACACCACGGGCTCGAGGGGGACGGCTATATTGGTAAGGAAAAATACGCCCCTTATAGTTCACCAGACATGGGCGGATACGGGGGCCGATTCGTGGGGGCGGAGGTCCAGTGGGATGGAAAAGACATCAACATACTCTCTGTATATATACCGCCAGCTCTGGGCAAGGCGGCATTGGAAGAACTAGGGAACAGGCTGACGAGACTCCGAGAGGGCACACTTATAATGGGGGAGACTACAATATGACCCTAGATGACACTGTTGACCGCCATCCACCGAAGTCTAGACAGAAATCGAACAACCTAATGGCGGATTTTGTACAGGCGATGGGTCTGACAGATGTGGGTCGGGCGCTTCACCCCACTGATAAATTATTCACGTATTTTTCTGGTGTCCACCGTAGTTTATCACGTATTGATTATTTTATTACACATCTGTCCACGATCGGTAACTTTGCCCAGTATAAAGTTCTACCCAGAGGTATTTCGGACCATTCCCCGGTATGGACGGAGTATACGCACTGGGAACGACAACCGCGCACCACTATTGTCCTTAATCCATGGCTCCTACGTATACCAGATATAAGACATGAACTCCGTACTCAAACGGGGAATTATTTTACTGATAATGTGGGCTCAGTCGATTCCGCACAAATAATTTGGGAGGCATACAAAGTGGTTCTTAAGGGGCAAGCTCTGTCACTAAAGAAGAGTTATATCACAAAAAGCGCGAACTCTTGGTCCAGGTAGAGTCCGACCTCCTCGAATTAGAACGGGAGCAGTCACGAGACCCCTCGCCGGAAACTAGCCATAGACTCCTACTGAAGCAAGACGAATACAGGATAAAAACTAGGGAACAAATGGTGGCTAAACATAGTGCCACCCAACATAGACTCTATGAGCTTGGAGATAGGGCTGGCAGGACACTGGCGTGGCTGGAAAGGCGAGAGCAGGGGTCCAGATGGATACACAAATTGACGACATCGGGGGGTGAAGCAGTGACTCACCCGCAAGAAATAGCAGAGAAGTTTGCTGATCATTTTGAAACAGTGTACACCCCCTCCACTCAATACACGGCGGAGGACTCCCGTCAGCTCCTTCATGAAAGTAAAATGCCGGGCCTTTCGGAGGTAGAACGGGAGGATCTAGAGGCAGACCTTTCGAACGAGGAAATAAGCAAGGCCTTGGGGCAGATTAAGTCTGGAAAGGCGATGGGGCCTAACGGAATTCCAGTAGAGTTTTTGAAGGCTACTGCTTCTCTGACTGTGCCACACTTGAAAGCCATGTATGAAGAAAGTTTAGAAGTTGGTGCGCTACCAGTAGATCAGCGGCTAGCCACCATTGTAGTCATCTATAAGCAGGGTAAGCCAGCGAACAAATGTGGCTCATATAGGCCAATCTCGCTGATCAACGTGGAGGCGAAGGTGTTGGCAAAAGTCTTGGCGAATAGATTGGTGCCAGTTATTTCATCACTGGTTCACCCAGACCAATCTGGTTTTATGCCAGGTAGAAATACGGCCCTTAATATACGGCGCTTACACAATGTGATGGCTCGTAGGAAGTACGTGGAAGAAGATGCGGCGGTGCTATCTCTCGATGCCTCCATGGCATTCGACTCCATTGAATGGCCGTATCTGTTCGAGGTCCTAGGGAAGGTGGGACTGGGCCCTAAATTTGTGGCATGGGTAAAGCTGCTATACACTGGTGTGCTGGGACAGGTGAGAGTTAATGGTTTTACATCTAGGACGTTCGAGCTACGACGAGGTACTAGGCAGGGATGCCCGCTCTCCCCGCTGATCTTCTCTCTTATGCTAGAGCCTCTCGCGGCCTGGGTGCGTGGAGACGTGAGGGTGCGAGGATTGCGCTGGGCAGCAGACGTGGAAGATCGAATATCCCTATATGCAGACGATATACTGCTATACCTGGCATCCCCGTATAAATCGATCAGGGTGGTGTTGGATATATTCACGAATTTTGGTAAATATTCGGGATATGCGATAAATTGGCACAAGTCTGTACTGTTTATGTTGAGAGGCGCAGTTCCCCGCCTTCCGGCGGACTGCGCTATAGCGGTCGTGACGGAGGGGTTCCGGTATTTGGGGATCTTTGTCACTTCAGATCCGGCTTGTTTCTACAGCTCCAATTTGGCCCCCCCTTTGGCCCGATTACGAGCGGACGTAAAACATTGGAGGTCCCTGCCCTTAACACTGGTGGGGAGGGCGGCACTATTTAAAATGCTAGCCCTTCCCCGTTTTCTCTATATACTGCACAACTGTCCCCACAGGGTCCCGGACTCATATTTTAAAGCGGTTGAAGGGGAGATTCGCACACTGCTCTGGGATGGCAAGGCCCCTAGAATTGCAATGCAGAAATTAACAAAAGGCTGGTGCGATGGGGGCATAGCCCTTCCGGACCTACAGCGTTATTACTGGTCGGCGCAATTGGTGACCGTCAATCACTGGATGTACCGCCCCCCGGATGACCCAGCGTATGCCCTCGATCGCTACCAAACTGACCGCTCTGGATATTTGGGGGCCCTATACACTACTGATCGGAAAAATAAGGGGAGGTTCTTTGGGCCCACCCAACATACGTTGGAAATCTGGCGGGTGGCTACTTCCCGGCTGGGATGGAAGGGCGTCCTCTCGCAAGCTACGCCGTTGTGGTTCTCCAAGAACCTGGGCATGCTGTGTAATCAGCCCGGGTTTGCCAAATGGGACCTCATTGGGATATCAGCGGTGAGAGATCTGGTTAAAAAGGGAGCAGTGCTTACTTTCAGTGAGCTCCAGAAACAATATCACCTAGCGCAGGGAGAAATGTATAGGTATTTACAGATCAGACATGCGCTACAAGCGGCGTTTCCATCTCTGAAAGATATACCAGAGTCATCACCTCTGGAAGACCGCTTGATGGATGGCCCCTCACTTCAAGGGCAATATCTTTGACCTACAGGAAATTGAGTAATAACCTGCCAGATGCTTTCCAGAAGCTCAGGGAGCGGTGGCAGGATGATATCGGTCCTATAGATGACGAGGACTGGCAGACGGCACTCATGTCCCCTCGAGAAGCGGCTATCACACAGAGATTTCGGCTGATCCAGCTTAGGATATTGCACCGATCATACATATCCGGGACAGTTTTGGCAAGAATAGGAACCAGACCTGACGACCGTTGTATGAGGGGGTGTGGACAGCAGGCCACATTTTATCATACCCTGTGGGCCTGCCCGAGGATACGTGCCCTTTGGGAGGGAGCCTCAGACCACATGCGTACAGCTCTGGGGAAGGACATAATATTAACACCACAACTGGGACTGTTGAACATATGGGAAGCGACTGATATCACGGAGGTTGAACAGCAATTTACGACACTGGGATACACGCTGGTGAAACGGGAGCTGGCTAGAGGGTGGGGGAGTGAACCCCCACTCGTCATCCTGTGGGCCAAAGAAATGGATAGATGTATGTTGGCGGAGACTGAGGTGTTTAAGGCTCGGGGTGTCCCAAGAAGTGGGATAGGAAATGGGCACACTGGAATAAATATCGAGGGGGGCCTGTGTGTCGCCTACGGTTGAAATGGAGATGCATAGAATTGCAAGTCTTGTAGGAGATGTTTAATATGTAACCAAAACACTGTCTGCTTACATATGTTGTCGATAACCTCGAATATGTCGTCCAATTATGTGATAAATGGCTGTGATTGAAACCAATAAACAAAGTTTAAAAAAAAAAAAAATAATGGATTGGCTGGAAAGTGGTGAACTGGTACCTCCACAACCCCAAGACAAACTAGACGCTATATTACATGCCATCAAGACCTCACGCACATCTGTCGAGTCCTGTTTAGAGGAAATCTGAGTGGAATTCGAACACCTTGGCAAAGACCAAGAGAAATTAGCCTTTAGGGTCACTGATGCTGAGCGTTGCATCTCGGACGTAACATCGCAATTGGCAGGTCAAGATAAGTCAACAAGGGATCTCCGCAAACGAATGCAAAGACTGGAATATGATGCGGAGGATGCTGAGGGGAGGGCCCGGCAGAACAACATCAGTGTGGTGGGCCCCCCAGAGGGCACGGAGGGATCCCGACCGATCGTTGAGTTCCTGGAGTAGTGGGTGAAGTCCATTACATCAACCAAATGCCTCTATCCACATTTCTCAATGGAAAGAGCACACCGGGTACCCTCACGCAGACTCCCACTTGGGACACACCCCTGTACAGTGGTGGTAAAGATGCTCCACTACAAAGACAGAGATGCTATCCTACAAGTGGCTAGATGCACAGCTCCACTGGAATATAAAAACTTTCACATATCAATATTCACAGAATACGCAGTGCTGACTCAACTGCAAAGCTCTTCCTTTCTTGCAGTCAAGCACAGCCTCTGGGACATAAATGTTCAGTACTGTCTACTGTTTCCAGCGAAGTTGAAGATAATGCATGACCAACAAGCCCACTTCTTCCCTGAGCCAAACTCAGCACAGCTCCCATGGGTATCCCGATGGCTGGCAGGAACAAACCTCAATGACACAAGGACAGGAAACGGTCCTCTCCTATAGAATATGCCAGCTCCTACAATCCGCTATAAAGATACATAGCTCTTGGTTCCTACATGGGTAGATATCCCAAAAATGTCGAACTAGGGTTTTCCAGCTCATGAGCAAAATCACCCCATACGCCCTCAAAATTCCCCTCCAGGGTCTACCAGGACTCTTAGGTTTGCTTATGGCTGAACAGCTGTTGGATTGGCACGCACACTTCTGAGAAACGGTGAGAGACCTCTTACAAGATACCCAGATCCATACATTAGAGCAAATTTCCCCGGGACATTTGCTAACACACCTGCAATTGCTGGTGGCACTCTGATTACTATGGGAGCACAGTATGAAGAACTGCCTACCTATGTGATGATACACACTCCATATCTAATAGGGGGAGGTTGACATCTGATTACATGGATATACAAAGCTATAAGGGAACATATAGGCACCCCTCTGGTTCACCTTCTATGCCTCTGGGAGGAGGACTTAACAAGACCTCTTCACAACACCGAGTGGTGGAGCCCTGGAGTCGCCTAAGGCTGTTTTGAGGACAGCTGCTTTTTAAAACATCCAATATATGATCCTTCATAGGGCATATCTTACACCCTCTTGACTAAATTGTAAGCTCCCCCCAGCCAATTTCACTTGCCCCAGGTGCATCACCCACAGCCTCCCACCTGCAGCATTTGCTCTGGTCCTGCCCCAGCATAGCAAGCTTTTGGCGCGCAGTACATGCTTCATTAGCCACAGTCACAGAACTCACCAAATTAAATTCATGGGAGGCTACTGCCTTAGGTATTTTCCTCAGACAAAAAAAAACACAGTGTACGGGGACTCTGAGCCAACCTTGCCTTCCTGTTGGCCAAGTGTCTGCTAACCATGCACTGGAAGGCCCAACACCCCCGCCTCCCCCCAAAGGCACAAAGCACTACTCAGATGGGGAGAGGCAGAAAGCTCTGCATCGCATTAGGAAGAAGCCTGTCGTATATGCTGGTGCCCTATAGCCGCAGCATGGGATACCATGCTCATGCAGTTCAAAAAACTAGTTGAAGAGGACCCCCCCTCCCTCACCGTCCCAAATTTAAAGGCCTCTGGTCCCCTGCTTCCTTTGGAGGCCAACAGCAATACTGGACCTCATCTTAGCACTCCCATACATCATTTTTGGTGTTGACCCAACTTTCCCCCCTAAAACCTGAACATTACCCTCCCTCCTCAATCACAGTATGCCAGAGTTCACGCTCCGCAAACCCCCCAAATTCTGTTTTGCATTGTTATGCCATTAACACTTGTGCTCCCCCTGGTTTCTTCTTCCCAGTTCTGCAACCCATACCCATTTATTCATTAGGCCCTCCTCATCCTTCTAGGATACATAGGGAAACAGGTTTAGGCGGCAACATGTAGTCGAAGGATTCCGGCATTTATCATTATTAAGAGCCAGTGCATTTTACTCTCAGCCTATAAAGCGAGGCACAAACTGAAACCGACATCCTGTTGTTACTTGCTATTTGTCTTACATATTGATTGTACCGGTACTGAACCTTGGTTTCTTTCATGTACTGAAATTGAAATGTATCTAAACAACTGCTGATGTCTAAAGTTGATAAAACCCAATCAAAATTGTTTATATATTGAACAAAGTGGATGACAATTAGAGAGCAATGCCTGGATAAATATCTCTTTTCTTGATTTATGTTAATTTTATAGTGGTGTGATGTAGCTCAGTGGGGCATGTACCTTCGGTGTAGAGTTATTGAATAAAATGAATGATTATGAGAGAATAGGGCATGGAAGAACCCGATTCACTTTAGATGAGACGAGGGAGAATCTTTCAAAAGGCAGCTTTGCATGCTCCAGGAACCTTGGCTTCACACTTTTTAAAAGAGAGTCGCTGAATTATTCCAAGCTTTTGATTACACATGCCAGCTGTTTTTAATTATGAGTTCCAAAATTGGTGTCCTGAGAAGGACACGGGGGACTCTGTAAGGTTCAGCTTACATGCAGTTCAATTCTTAAATTTGTTCTAAAGAAAATGGGTTGTGACAGATGTGTTTGGCAGTCAGTGCAATGGAGTGAAGTGGTTAACAAGCAGTGGGACACTGGGACATGTTGGGACAGATGCACAGAGAGTGTGGGTGCAGGGCTAATTTTGTATTGCACTGCAACCAGCCTCTTCCTTTGCAGTATAAGGCATGTTCAAAGCCCTCACACTAGAAAAGCTCTTTTGCATAAAAATTAGCAAAACACCCTCATAAATATTAATAAGATTGTTCTCAAAGCAGCATAGGTCTGCCTCAAACAATCAAGCTATCACATACATAGAGATAGCAGTCACTCTTTATTCACATGCAGTTGCCTATTTCAGTGGGCGAGTGAGCTCATCCAGATATCTGTAAATGTAAGGTTAGCTCTAAACTAGTACCCTTCTTTTTACTGCAACTTATTTAGCTATGACATGCTTCCTGTACATCATTTATGGGTTGCCCGGGTTCAGGCCAGGGTGGCGATGCAAGTTTTGATCCATAACACTGACTTTGCACCCCCTGGCTTCGGAAGTGCCACATTTTTAAACTTGTTGCTATGCTTTATGATTGTGAATACATGAAAAACATGCATCAATAAAGCCAATAGGTCTGGCTTTGGCAAGCTAGTGAGATTTATTTTTTATTATCGCAAAGATATGAAACAAAAATTGTAAAACTATGTATAAACTTGCAAAAATCAGTTTAATTTGAAAAATAATCATCACATACAACTTTAATATATCAGCATGTGTCCTTCCTAGCAGACAAGTGTGCTGAGAATATGGATATTAACCCTTTTTAAATTTCAATCCACATCACAGGAAAATCTGATTCCTATTTGTGTTTTCGTGTTGGCTTTAAATTGCAAATAGAGGACATACTTGAACATACAAGAATGGCTAAAAAATAAAAAAGGATAAAGAGTGGAAAGTAAAAAGCATTGGATAAGTATTTTTGGATCACCATCCCTAGTACTGAACTACATTTCGTTATACACAGATGCACATATTTGACCAGGCAAAATGATGCCACTCACAGTGCAAGAAATTCAGTGGAGGACGTGGGCTGACCCACTTCTGCATGCTTTATGCTATAGTGAGTGGAAGCAAATGTAAGTGACCATTGAACAGACCGGTGGATGAAGAGAGATGACTCAAAGTCCCTCTATATACGTATACATTTGTGTTTTTTAAATTTATGATGTTATCATTGCAGGAGTGTGATGAAACAGCTAAAGTGCTCCCTAGGCCACATTAAATGATGTGTTTGAATAAAATAGTCAACTTTATGCTTAGCAAGTGTGATACTTCCTGACGTGACTATAACTCTTAACTTGTTGAATAAAGTCTATACAGCAGGTCATATTCAATATATGGTTCTTGTATATTATTACAAGTGGGCATGACCACTATTGTTATTTAATTCTCTTTTTAGTGATTCTCCCTGTGATTTATCATAATTTTCTCTCTGAGTCAAAAATTTTGCTTCAGTGACATCAATTACTGTGAGGTGATAACGATCAAGGTAATCTATCAAGACTTCTTGGGATTCAGGTTCAAGGTTTATATGAAGTCACTTCCCTTGATGTCCTTGAGCTCAAATGGTGTGTGATGTCACTTCTGCTACCTCTGGAATTTTAGTGACTCGAAGCCAATGAAGCGCTCAATAGATTCCTTTTAATTTTTGAAAAATTATTCCAAAAAAGGTAATTATCATATCATCACAAAAATAATTAGCATTGAAACATAACTTATATAGTCCACTGATGGAGCAGTAAAAATAAAAAATTTTAACCCCTAACAAATTATATAATTAATTAATTAAAAATGTTCGTTTAAATGTATTAATCAACATTGTATATGTGGGAATGGTAATATGCCAATGTATGTGCTAAATAATCTATTAATGAATGTCCGTGTGTCTAATCATAACGTAAGAATAAAAAGCGTACTAAATAAAATAAATGCATGTTTGTGCTTCATAGAAATAAAATGTGTCGTTGCAAAAACAATAGTGATGGTAAGTAAGGAGCAGCTTAAAATGTCGCTTTTGCTAGGTAACAACTAATTGGGGTACGTAGACGGGAGGGAAACGAAAGGGATATTTTTCTCTATTTAATTATGTTTTGTTTGCCTCAAATTAGTGCTTCTAAAGTAGAACCGAGTGGCGAGATAAAATGGCCGCCAGTGGGAAGATGTGCGCAGGCGCAAGGGGACACGTGGTACGGGATGAGATTGAAGAAATCTGGAGCCTCGTGATGTCTCTGAGAGGCTAGGATGCAAGAAATGGTCAAGGCTGGTGTGACCTAATTGAACTGATAGTGTGCCGTGAGGATCAGGAGAGAGTCCGTGGGAAAGGAGCCCAAGAGAAAGGACAATGACTGCGGAGTTCTTGAATGTGTCAAAAGAAGATACAAATGGACTGATCGAATCGGATGGAAATGTTTAAGCGTATGGGAAAGGAAATGATCCAAGGACCCTTGAATCCAAGAGAACTTGATTAAAGAATGAATAAGCTGACATGCATGGACCAATGAAAGAAAAGCGTGATATTAATGTTGCAACAGTTAGTTAGCAAAGTTAGAATTGGGGTATAAGAGGGCCTACTCTTAGTGGGAAGGGGTCAGTTCCAGTCATTGTTCCAGGAAGTTCCCGGGAGTTCCAGTCATTGTTCCAGGGAAGTTCCCGGGAGTTCCAGTCAGAGTTCCAGGCAGTTCGAGAGTCGGGGTTGCAGTAGAGGAGACGGGTTGCAGGTAGCTGATGCTGACGAGCTGAAGTTGCTGTTGCTGTCTTAACTTTACAGTTGAGTATGAGAATCAGGCTATTTCTAATCCCAAAGTTAGGTTAGAAATCATTAGGCTAAATTAGGAAGCTAGGCAGGTAACTAGGGTTTTTGGCTTTATGACAAAATTTCCTTTTCTGCAATAAATTGATTATGCTAAATAAAATTGTGAATTTAAAAATGAATAATTGAATAAAGTATTAAATTCTTTCCATGCTTTTAAAAATTATATAAAAATTAAGATTCTTTAAACCCAAAATGACTCAGTGGTTATTTTCCTAAATGATTGTGACCTGAGTAATTGGTTGATTGTGATTCAGCTGGTCTTAATCACTATGAACTAATTTCTTAAATGAATGATTCATCGACAAAACAATGAGCAGGAATATCTTAAGAAATAACTAAAAGAGAGTGACAAATTAAGGTAAATAGATATCCTTGCTCTTCCAGCGGTACACAAAATGGTGTTCTCCATTTAGTTCTCATGTTTCTCCTAGGAGTACAGAATTTCATAAAGGTGTAAAAGGAAAATCCAGGAGTGTGCGTGTGTGTTAGACGATGTTTATGGGCCCCATCGTCATGTGGATATGAGAAATATAGTTTGCCCCTGGATGACCTATAAATAACCTAGGAGGAGAATAGTTTTTATTGTACGCGCTGCATCAGATTTCTTGGTAGCAGAGTTATGGTTTTCTATAGATTAGTTTAGTGATTATTGTTTATTGATTATTGATTATTTGATGACTAACACTATATGTTGAGTCGCGTTATGTTATATGTGAGTTTTCACGCTTCTGGGATGTAGGAAGTGGAACACGTGTGGCAAGAGAAGTCACATGGAATTTGGTACATGGTCTGAATTCATTTTTGTTATAACGCAGGTTGTGTTATGTTAGGGATTTCGGTGTGAAAAGTGTGTAAATGAAATAGCAAATCACGTTTACTTGTGAAACTTTGGCCTTAATTCTCAGGAGCCTAGTCTCCACATGTGTCTTATCCCCAGAGAAACGAGTAAATTGTTTGTTCGAAAGAAGGGTAAGGTAGAGGGAAGTGCTACTTTATCGGCGAAAGTAAATAATTCTGTGGTAGGGTAGAGGTAAGCGCTGCCTACTGGAAAAACAGGATTCTTGTGTAAAAGGAAAAAGCTGTCATTTTGTTTAGCGAATCAGACTATGGAATTGTTTATTTGTTGTAACTAACGGAGAAAACAGCGAAAAGAAAGTTGCCGATAAATTTTGTAAAGGAGGGGTAAAGAGTAGAAGTGACGTGGAAAAGTGCCGCGCTAGGATTGGATAGTGCGCCAGCCACGTGAACACAGAGCAGAAGTGACGTGGAAAAGTGCCGCGCTAGGATTGGATAGTGCGCCAGCCACGTGAACACAGAGCAGGAGTGACGTAGAAAAGTGCCGCGCTAGGATTGGTTGGTTCGCGGTTGGTGGAAATTGTTCTGATTGGTACGTTAGTGTGAATCGCGCTGTAATTGGACGAAGTTCCGTACACAGAAACAGCGTTAGAGTAAAGAGAAAACAAAATAGAAGACATGCCGTATTACGAGTATGAAAGGGAGAGAACGTCATGGACGACGAAATTAAAGAATTTCTTTAAGAAAGACAAAAAGGTTGTGACTAGAGAGGGACAAGTAATTCCTCCGCCGAAATCAGCAGCTTCACATATGATGCTGAAATATGGATATCATACGTGCATATGGTTGGATAATTGGGTAAAATATACCAAGAATGATGGAGCATTGGCTTTTCCTGAAAATGGTTCTTTTAATGTAGCGATTTTACGGAATTTAAAAGAAAAGATGCTTAAATTGGAACCTAGACCTAGACCGACACAGTTTGAAGCTTTAACAGAATGGGAAGATGAGATGTACGAAAAAGAAAGATTCAGAGGTATGAAAGGTTATGAGTTCGTGCCCGGAAGAATGTGGGGAATGAATCATGAGGACAGAATAACACGATGGAGATGTGCTAACATGACAGGAGGTTTGTTTCCAGCTTTTACAGTTGAGGAAGGGACTAAGAAAAAACGGACTGAGAAAAAGAAACATTTAGAGAGAGAAAAGTATATGCATGAGAGCGAAACGGATGACGAGTTGCTGGAAGATATATTAAATAAAAATCCACCTCCGTATCAGCAGATTTCTACAGTGGTGACACCAAATGCGCCACCAATAGAAACTATGCGAAATAAAAGTCCAGAAAAAAGACAAGAAATAAATAGGTCACAAGAACAAATAAGAATTTCCCAAAATGAGGGAATAGAAAATGATAGTGCAAGAGAATTGGCAAGGACAACAAAAGAATTAACTGAGAAAATTAGAGAATTAACCAAGAATATGGAAGCAGTTACCGTACCCGTAACAATAGGTCCAGTAATACCAGTTTTCGAGAATCAGAAAATTGATGAACGATCTTTGGTGATTCCCTTGAGTTCGCAATTCCAAAGAGAAAAGGAAAGAATGGAAACAAGTCCAGGTACGAGCAATTTGACTAGTGCTTACAGACCAAGTCCACCTGAAAATTTGACAGTAAATGAGTGTAGCAGTAGGAAAATGCCTATGGTAACTGAATCTGCAACAGTGACACCTGAAAAGAGTGGAAATTGGACAGAAATAAATAGTACTCCTATAGGTCCGACTCCTGATGAGTTAAATGAGTGGATGAAAGCTTTTAAAATAAAAGAAACGGAAGAAAAACCATTAGATGTGATCAGATTGAAAATTGACATGGAAGAATTAATACTAGGAACGATTGGTACAGAAAAGATAAAGAATTATCAGGATGATGAAATAATGTTTCTGTGCAAAAGTATAACATGGAGGGCAAAGAATTTACATGACAAACTAGAAGAAGTGGCCGGTGAGATTGGAATAGATTTTGCAAAAGTAAAAACGTTGCAGAAACCATACAGAGTAGATTTTTGTGAAAAAGATATTGAAAATTTGAATACAGCAGGAAGGCTGACACAGATAAAAGAGTTGATTGTTTTGTTGAGAAAATGGGGTGATGTGGACAGATGGAAGGTTAGATGGACAAAGAAGAATGAGAAAAGTGTAGACAAAGGTTCATTGGCTTTTATGATAACAGAAAAGGAACATGTTGTTAAAGAGTACCCTATGAGAGAAACTCCAGGTGGTAGTTATGTGCATGTTCCCTGGACTAGGCAGGACATCCTGTCATTTACAAATGACTTTCCAAAGTTAAGAGAAAAGCCAGTTGAGTGGTACCGACAGGTAGAAAGGTTTGTAAAGGTCTCGAAAGTGTTGTGGATAGATTTGGATGGATTGTTTGACATAGTGGTACCAACGGATCTGTGGTCAGAATGTAAGATTACAGTTGACTGGCCAACTACAGAATATCCAAGAGATCCTAAGACAGGAGCTCCAGGACCAGATGTGATGAAGAAATACGACAAAGTGATTACCTTTTTGAAAAATAAGATTCCTCCAAAAGAGACAGATTGGGTTAAGATTGATAGAACTACACAGGAAAGTAAGGAGAGTGTACATGCATATTATGAGCGATTGTTGTTAGTTTTCAAACAGTATAGTGGTTATGAGGAATTAAGTGAGAAGGATATGAGTCATTTTGTATACCGATTTGTATTTGGCTTGAAACAAGAAATAAGTGATATGATTAAGCAACATATGATAAACTGGCAGAATGCAAGTGTAGATGAGGTGCTGAGGTATGCTAAGTATTGTAGTGATGAAATAGAGAGTAAACAGCGTAAGTTGAAAGAAAAAGCAATGTGGGCACAAGTGAAAGTGGCAGAAAAACAAGAAGCTCAATTGGATAATAATAATGGAAACGAATCAGGACAGAATAAGATGCGACCAAATATAGGTAAAGGAAAAGGACAAGTGAGTCTAGAAGAGGCAAAGAAGAAATGGCCATGTCATAATTGCGGAAAATTGGGGCATTGGAGAAATGAGTGTAAGTTCCCACCTAAACCTAATCCGGAACATCAATCATTAACTCCACAGGTGCAGAATGAGGTAGTTGTTCAACAAAGTCAGGTGCCACAACCACCACTTCCCAACACTGTTAACCAGCAAAGATACAGTACAGAAACAGGATTCTACGGAGGAGAGCAGGTAACACAGTTGCCGAGAGCAGCTAACATTTCCCAGTATTGGTTGCATCAGAGTGAGGATGACCCGGATGAAAGTTTCTGACGGTGCGCAAGAGAGGGGAAAGAGTGCGTGCTTGGCGCAACTCTGGAGGTAGATCAGTCTGGTCCCTTTGTGGATGGAGAAGTGAATGGAGCAAACGTAACATTCCTTGTCGATACTGGAGCTACCCGTTCTACTGTTAGGTCAGTGGAAATTCCGAACCTTCCTCTCTCAGGTGAATGCATCCAAGTGGTAGGAGTAGCCAATCAGCAGATTAAAACCCCACTTACTGAATTGGTAGAAGTAAAAATTGGTTCTTTTAGTAAAATGCATAAATTTGTAGTGTGCGATTGTAGTCCTGTAAATCTTCTAGGTCGTGACCTTTTGTGTAAAATGAATTGCACAATTTATTGTACACCAGAAGGAATAGGTTTTCAAACCTCAGATGAAGATGTTCTGTATAAAGTAACTTTGATGAATCAAGAACCTGAAACGAATGGTTTGTTTCCTGCATTTGATGCAGAAAAACTTCCAGAAGAACTAAAAGGTGCAGTAAAAGAAAGTGTGTGGGATTTTACAGGAGAAGACATTGGATTAATGAGAGAAGTTGATCCCGTAAAAGTGACAGTGAAAGAAGGGATAAGTTATCCAAACACGCCACAGTACAAATTAACTCCAGAAATAATTGAAGGAATAACTCCTGTGATAAATAAGATGATTGAACAGGGAATTCTGAAAGAAATCATGAGCAGTCCATGTAATTCACCTATTATGGGACTGAAAAAGCCAAATGGAACATACAGAATAGTACAGGATTTGAGAAAGATCAACAAAATAGTGGTACCATGCTGTCCAATAGTGCCAAACCCTGCAGTGATTCTATATCAAATTCCGCATGAAGCTGAGTGGTATACGGTGATAGATTTATGTCACGCATTTTTCTCTATTCCTTTGCATCCGGATAGCCAGCCATTATTTGCGTTCCGGTTTGGAGAGCGTATTTTGGCATGGTGCCGAATTCCTCAGGGGTATACAGAAAGCCCCTCAATTTTTAATCAGATTCTAAAGAAATCTCTGGAAGATTTAAAAATGCCAGAAAAATCAGTAATGGTGCAGTATATCGATGACCTATTGGTGGCATCGAAAACCAAAGAAGCATGTGTAAGTGATACAATTGCTTTGCTGAAACACTTAGAGAAAAGAGGACATAAGGTGTCTCCTTCAAAATTACAGTTTTGTCAGAAAGAAGTCCAGTATTTAGGACATAAAATTGAGAAAGGAATGCGGAAAATAGCGACAGAAAGAGTAAGAATGATTCAAGGAATGAGAGCACCAATGACTCAAAGAGAGGTAAGAATGTTTTTGGGAATGGTTGGATATTGTCGACAATGGATAAGTGGATTTTCTTTGATTGCAAAACCATTACAAAAACTAACAAAGAAAGATGTAAAAGACCCTTTTGAGTTAAACAAAGAAGAAATGAAATCTTTCAAAGAATTGAAAAAGAAACTGTGTGAGGCCCCTGCATTAGGCATGCCTGATTATGAAAAGGATTTTGAGTTATACTGCAGTGAAAGAGATGGATGTGCATTTTCAGTACTGGTACAAAAACACGGCACCATGAAGAGGCCTATAGCTTACTTCTCAGCTGTTTTAGATCCTATAGCAAAAGCATTGCCCGGATGTCTGAAAGCAGTTGCTGCTACTTGTGTAAGTCTGGAACAAAGTGAAGGTATAGTGATGGGGTATCCACTGAGAGTATATGTTCCCCATTCAGTAGAAATTCTTTTGACAAGAACAAAAACACAGTACATGACACATAGTCGGCTGACTAAGTACGAAAAAGTCATCTTAAGTGCAGAAAATGTGACCATAGATAGATGCATAAATGTAAATCCTTCGACATCATTGCCAGATGAAGAGAGTATAATTGAACAAGATGAAGTAGATCATGATTGTCTGAATGTGCTGGAATATTGCACAAAACCAAGAGCTGACATAAAAGATGAACCGTTAAAGGAATCCGATTATGTCATGTTTGTAGATGGTTCATGTTTACGCACAAAGGAAGGAGTGTTAAGCGCAGCTTATGCAGTATGCACAGTGGCAACTGTAATGGAAGCGTCTTGTCTGAAAGGAGTTAGGTCTGCCCAAGTTGCGGAACTAATTGCTTTGATTCAAGCATGTAAATTGGGGAAAAATGTACGAATCACGATTGTGACCGATAGCCAATATGGTTTCGGCATCGTACATGACTTTGGTCAGATTTGGTCACAAAGAGGATTTTTGACATCTGCAGGAACACCTATCAGAAATGGAGATTATGTTAAAAAACTGCTTGAGGCGATACAGCTGCCTAAACAAATAGCTGTAGTGAAGTGCAAGGCGCATAAGAAAAACGAAGATTACATAGCGGTCGGCAATAATTATGCTGATGAGATCGCTAGATATTGTGCGGAAAACATGGCGTCCCTGAACAAAAATAGAGAAAGGGAGCATGTCTCTTGTCCTTTGCTTTTCACTAATGCAGTCGAAACATGGGATGAAGTAAGGCAGTTACAAGAAACAGCAAGAGATGAGGAAAAGGATTACTGGATTAAAGCAGGATGTAGAAGACAGGAAGATAATGGAGTGTGGGTATACAGAGATGAAAGACCAGTTATGCCTGATAGCATGATTGCAGACATGGCACGGATGTACCATGGACAAGCTCATATTGGGAGAGATGCAATGATTAGACTTTTTAGACAAACTTGGTATAACCCAAAATTCAGAGCCATTGCTGAAAGTCTTTGTCAAAGATGTCTTATTTGTCAACAATTTAACCCAGGAAGAAAAACAGTAGTGAGTCTAGGAACAATAGGACGAGAAGGAGGTCCATTCACAAGGATACAGATGGATTTTATTGAGATGCCCCCTAGTAACAGATTAAGATATGTACTGGTGGTCGTCTGTTTGTTCTCTCGTTGGGTGGAGGCATACCCCACAAGAAGGAATGATGGAACAACAGTGGCAAAACTTATGCTACGAGAGTTCATTCCGAGGTATGGTTTTCCAGTCACAGTTGAGACAGATAGAGGAACACATTTTCAAAATGAGTTGATCCAATTGATTTGTGAAGCACTGAGTATTAAACAAAAATTACATTGTGCTTACAGACCAGAGGCTTCTGGGGTAGTAGAGCAGATAAATGGAACAATTAAAAACAGATTGGGAAAAATGTGTCAAGCTACAGGACTCAAATGGCCAGATGCACTGCCTCTTGTTCTGATGACCATCAGGAGCATCCCTGAAAAGAAAACGGGACTCAGTCCTCATGAAATGATCATGGGACGAGCAATGAGACAAGCCCACGTACCAGTCAACAAGTTATTAACAATAACTGATGATCTAATACTGGATTATTGCAAAGGACTGGCTGATGTGGTGCGTTCTGTGTTTCATCAGGTTGGACCGGATGCGACCACTCTTGAAAGAAAACCCGCTCACGACTTGAATCCAGGAGACTGGGTCCGCATAAAAGTCCACAGGAGAAGAAACTGTCTAGTTCCGCGTTGGGATGAGCCAAGACAGGTAATCCTAGTAACAACGACTGCTGTCAAGTGTGCAGGAGTAAAGAACTGGGTTCATGCCAGCCACACAATCAGAATTCCAGAACCTACAGATCAACATGTGAGTCGGCGTCTGGAAGTGTGGGATAAAAGTTTAACGGCTGGAACAACCAAGATAAAAGAAAGGGTGCCAGAACTTGAAGATCGACCTGAAAGTCGACATCTGGAGACCCCAACGGAAAACACCTCTAGAGAAGAAGAGGAACAAGAAGAAGAAGAAGAAAGAAATTCAGAAGTTCCAGAACTTGAAGATCGACCTGTAAGTCGACATCTGGAAATATCTGACACAACTTCAGGATCTGATGATTCAGCTGCAAACTGGGAAGAATTCCGAAAGAGAACTTGGGGTTATAAACCAATTAGAGAAGAAACTGAGCAAGAAATTGAGTTAGATGAACAACCAAGTACAAGTTATGGTGGAAATCCTTCAGAAACAATATTAATAGATGAAGTAGGGAAAGAAGTACACAAAAAGTTAGAAAATCGAGAAGAACCCCGAGGAGCAATAGGGATAGATAGAGAAACAGGAGAACAGGGAAATTCAGAAGCAGATAAGGAGGAAAACACCAAATCGGAAGAACCCCGAGGAGGGACAGTGATAAGGGAAAACAAAAAGGAGAAGACAGATCCACCAGTAGGAGATGACGAGATTATAAGTTTCAAAATAAGAGACAATAGTGAGACAGTTGAAACAGAAACAGAAGAAAGTGGAGGAGAGGAAAAAGCAAAGACTGAATCAAGAAAAAGAAATTGGAGATCGGAAAGAGAAGAAAGAGAGGGTGAGGTCAAAAGGCCAAGAAAAGGAGATAATTGGCCCAACAGCTATGTAAGAAAATTGAGATATAGAATAATAAGAGCAGAAGATGAAGATGCTGAACAAGTAAATGAGGTAACAAGTCAAAAGGGACAAGAAAAACCCAGTGGAAAAAGATTACAAAAGTCCAAAAGGACAAAGAAAGTGAATTCAAAATTTAAGTCACCTGAGTGGCTGTATATTGCATTAACTGATTACAAAGAAGAAGAAGAAAACACTCACGGAAACCAGAGACTGAGAAGTCGGATGGGAAAAGGTGAGATGCAACGAAACTGAAGTGAAGACTTATAGTGCTTCTGCCGGACGTGACAAATTTACTGGATGTGACAAATCACCGGATGTGACAACGAAAGAATTCTGAAGAGAATTAAAGAAAGTACCAAGCAAAGACTTTTTGAAAGCAGAGTGGCGTCTAAGTCATTCTGAGGTGTAGTGACACAATTTTCTGAAAACTTAACAAATAGAAAAAGAAAAAATGGAAAATAATGAGAATAGAAGAGATAAATGTGATTTTATAAAGAGATGGTGCAAAATGTGCTGCTTTTGTACAGGGTTATTAATGACCATATGGATAGTCTTAGCAATCACAATTCCTATTAGTGTAGCTGTGATAGAAGCAAAGAATGATACTAAACAAGAAAAAGAAACTAATATTAAAGAACAAGTTGTTTTAAGAAGTAGTGCAGAGTTGCATAAGGATAGGTCAGTAACAGATTTCTCAAAGAATGTTTTTACAAAGCTGTTGTATGAGTACGTAAAAACAATGGAAGTAAGAGATTGTTATGTTTGTATGCAGTTGCCTGCATCAGTATCGGAAGGTGTGACTTATCATCACTTACCTTTGACTTATGGAATAACATGTAGTGTAATAGCAAGTTTATTTTATAAAACAGGTAGATTAGAATCTTATTATACTGATATAGATAAGATATTTGCAAACATTCCAGTAGTACCAGAACTTAACAAAGTAAAACCAGCAAAAGTTTTAGGAGAATTCTTTTTAGAACATAGAAAATTAACGTTAGAAGAAATAGTTAGTAACAACCTTACCTGTGAGTTAAAGAAAGAAGAAAAGGTATTTTTAGACATGGTTGAAGAAAGAAGAATGAAATTTCAAAAAGAAGCAATAAAAGAGGAAGGAAAACGTTTATGGACGTTTGAGGAAGAAAATCATGAAGGGAAAAGGATAAATGCAGCAATGACTTTAGATTGGCCACAAACAGGAAAGTTGTGCATTAAGAGAAATAAGACAGTCTATGACAATTACTTTGTAGGTTCCAGTATCTGCCATGACAATTATCAAATTCTGGGAGGTTGGGGATTCAAAGGTGGAAAGGACCCAATATTTCCAGGTATCTATTATATTTGTGGGAATAGAGCTTATTACAGGTTACCGGACCATTGGTATGGAACTTGCTATGTAGGCCTGGTCTTTCCAAATATTTTTCACATAGACAGAGAAGAAAAGGGAACATACAAGATGATTAATAGATTTACACGTAGAAAAAGGGAAAGTTTTTCAGAAATTGTAGGTGATATTTTTGGAGCATTAATACCATCAGTGGGAATATCTTTGAATGCATTTAAAATTCGGAAGTTATCCACAGTAGTAGATCGTTTGTCTACAGATACTGCGGGAGGGTTCTTAATGGTAAATACCGAAATGGTTGCCATGAGAGCTATGGTAATGCAAAATAGGCTTGCCCTTGATATTCTTTTGGCAAAAGAGGGTGGAGTCTGTGGAATGTTGAAAGTCCAACATTGTTGTACTTACATTCCGGATAACAGTGAAAATATACAGAAGTATATTACAAATATTACAAGTCTGCACAAAGAATTAGTTCCACTGGAGGTTGAAAGTGTTTTGGGAAAACTTGGTAGAGGGTTTTCCTCAGTAGCAAATTGGTTAACTAGGATGAGTAAACTAGTAATAGGGAAAGTTATAATAGTAGCAACTATAGTGATATTGTTAGCCATGACATTGAAAATAGTAATAACATGTATAAAGAGAAAAGTAAGACAGAATAAGATAAGAAGAAATAACAGAATAATGAGAGAAAGAGAGAGAGAAATGGGTGAAATTGAGTTGGAGAAAATGAAAGAAAGCATGTATAAAGAGACTAAAAGGCAAGATGAAGAGGAGACAGAGATATGAATAACAGAAAGTAAAGGATGAAAGACATGCTGCCTGAAAAGAAGTATGACTTGGGTTTTATGTGGTGATTTAAAAATCACCAAAGGGGGATTGATGGAGCAGTAAAAATAAAAATGTTTTAACCCCTAACAAATTATATAATTAATTAATTAAAAATGTTCGTTTAAATGTATTAATCAACATTGTATATGTGGGAATGGTAATATGCCAATGTATGTGCTAAATAATCTATTAATGAATGTCCGTGTGTCTAATCATAACGTAAGAATAAAAAGCCTACTAAATAAAATAAATGCATGTTTGTGCTTCATAGAAATAAAATGTGTCGTTGCAAAAACAATAGTGATGGTAAGTAAGGAGCAGCTTAAAATGTTGCTTTTTGCTAGGTAACAACTAATTGGGGTACGTAGACGGGAGGGAAACGAAAGGGATATTTTTCTCTATTTAATTATGTTTTGTTTGCCTCAAATTAGTGCTTCTAAAGTAGAACCGAGTGGCGAGATAAAATGGCCGCCAGTGGGAAGATGTGCGCAGGCGCAAGGGGACACGTGGTACGGGATGAGATTGAAGAAATCTGGAGCCTCGTGATGTCTCTGAGAGGCTAGGATGCAAGAAATGGTCAAGGCTGGTGTGACCTAATTGAACTGATAGTGTGCCGTGAGGATCAGGAGAGAGTCCGTGGGAAAGGAGCCCAAGAGAAAGGACAATGACTGCGGAGTTCTTGAATGTGTCAAAAGAAGATACAAATGGACTGATCGAATCGGATGGAAATGTTTAAGCGTATGGGAAAGGAAATGATCCAAGGACCCTTGAATCCAAGAGAACTTGATTAAAGAATGAATAAGCTGACATGCATGGACCAATGAAAGAAAAGCGTGATATTAATGTTGCAACAGTTAGTTAGCAAAGTTAGAATTGGGGTATAAGAGGGCCTACTCTTAGTGGGAAGGGGTCAGTTCCAGTCATTGTTCCAGGGAAGTTCCCGGGAGTTCCAGTCATTGTTCCAGGGAAGTTCCCGGGAGTTCCAGTCAGAGTTCCAGGCAGTTCGAGAGTCGGGGTTGCAGTAGAGGAGACGGGTTGCAGGTAGCTGATGCTGACGAGCTGAAGTTGCTGTTGCTGTCTTAACTTTACAGTTGAGTATGAGAATCAGGCTATTTCTAATCCCAAAGTTAGGTTAGAAATCATTAGGCTAAATTAGGAAGCTAGGCAGGTAACTAGGGTTTTTGGCTTTATGACAAAATTTCCTTTTCTGCAATAAATTGATTATGCTAAATAAAATTGTGAATTTAAAAATGAATAATTGAATAAAGTATTAAATTCTTTCCATGCTTTTAAAAATTATATAAAAATTAAGATTCTTTAAACCCAAAATGACTCAGTGGTTATTTTCCTAAATGATTGTGACCTGAGTAATTGGTTGATTGTGATTCAGCTGGTCTTAATCACTATGAACTAATTTCTTAAATGAATGATTCATCGACAAAACAATGAGCAGGAATATCTTAAGAAATAACTAAAAGAGAGTGACAAATTAAGGTAAATAGATATCCTTGCTCTTCCAGCGGTACACAAAATGGTGTTCTCCATTTAGTTCTCATGTTTCTCCTAGGAGTACAGAATTTCATAAAGGTGTAAAAGGAAAATCCAGGAGTGTGCGTGTGTGTTAGACGATGTTTATGGGCCCCATCGTCATGTGGATATGAGAAATATAGTTTGCCCCTGGATGACCTATAAATAACCTAGGAGGAGAATAGTTTTTATTGTACGCGCTGCATCACCACCATTTGAACAATAATGAAATTATATTATCAAGCACTTAAACGAAAAGGGGAGCGGGTGTACTTGCCAGGAACATCACCACAAACAACTTTATGTCATTTGTTACTTAACAGAAAATAAATATTAATGAGAAAGGAATTGAGGGCCTTATTTATGAGGCCCTTAAGCCACCGTTGCATCACGTTTTGTGATGCTGTGGCGGCGTAAAAAATGCGCCACATATTTAAGTGATGCATCTAGGCAGATGCATCACTTTGTAAACTTCTGCGCTACATTATACCTGCGTCAGGTATAATGCATGCAGGGTGGGCGTTCCGACGCAGGAAAGCCACGTAGAAGTGTCACAGTGAAATCTATGAGATTTCTATGAGATTTCACTGTGACACTTCTACAGCCTCACTGCGTCAAATCCTTACTCCTGCTTGAAGTAGGCGTAAGGGGTGACGCAGGCCTTTTCACATGGGGCTTGTCCCATGTGAAATGACACATTGCTGGAGTTGCGTCTGTTTCCAGACACACTCCAGCGTTGCGCCATTTTTGCGCCGACACATACGTCAGGATTCCTGATGTATCTGTCAATCCCTGCGAGATGGAGCGCCGTACAGCATATGTGGCGCATCCATGGTGTCGCAAGGAGGACGCACTGAAAAGTGTTGCATCGCTGTTTTACCGCGGCGATGCAACACTTTTCATAAATGAGGCCCTGAATCTCCATCCTAGTATTTACGCTCACAATGTGCCTGTATTGCGTCCCTACAGGGGTCACAATGCCATGGGTGGAGCACAAAAGGTGGCAAACCTTAATTGGCTACCTCTTTCCCTTGCTCCCTGCAAGGGTTTGTAATGCTCATTTGTACATTGAGAATGATTATTTTGAATTTGCAAAGTCAGCTGCATTGGCTTAATGAATGCCAAGACTTCAGTGCTTCAGGTACATTTTCGTTGCAGTTTTGTATAGCACGAATACGAACTGATGATATCGGAATGCTTTACATAAGTACCACGTCCATTACACAAGGCCACAGTCTTTTTTTCTTTTTTTTAGGCATGGGGAGATGAAGGACCATATTTATTCAAAAGTATTGCAGCACAGCAAGTCACCTTGCTGCATTGCATTACAGGGAAAGGCAGGAATGTGCCGTATTTATCTCAATACTGTGCATTCCTGCCTTTTCCCGGAGCTGATGCACAATGGGCTATTTAGGGCCATTGCAGGCACCCTTGCATAAGTGTGCAAGGGTGCCTTCATTGCTTGTCGGATTGTTTTTCTGAAGGAAGGGGCAGCTTCCTGCACAAAAACAATTATCAGAGGCATATATAAATAAAGATATTTCTCCTTGTTACTCCTCCCCCGGAAAGGCATAGCATTTTGGCACATTCCTAGGTCTACCAGTAATTATAAATCTGGGAATGTGTAAAAATCCACTGGAACACCCACGCAAAGCCCATAGAACACCTTCCCAGGGCAGAGTAACACAACACAGCGATTTGCACTGCGTTGTGTTACTCCTGATTTATCAAGCAAATCAGGGCCATGCAAAGTGGCCTTGCATGGCTTGATAAATCGCATTTGGAGGTTGATTCACGCATGTACCATGTTGCGTGGTGCAAAAGTGACGCAACTCCCTTGATAAATAGGGCCCTACGTGATTTGCCCGGAATCACAGGATGTTGAACAGATGCTGAGACTTCAACCTGGTTCTCCAGTACATTATGGTGCGCCAATATCTTAAATTATGCAAAGGGAAAATCGATCATTTTTCTATCTCGAAAAACTAGAAAGACCTCTATATGGTGGGGGAGATTTTAAACTGCACTTGAAGAGTACTCCTAAATATTGTTAAATTATCTCACCAAATTTCAAATAAAAAGGGCTCTTTATGAGCTTGCAGGTAAAGGTGGTAAACCGTGGCCCTGTATTACCATTGCAGGGTGATATCACCAGCCCATTTACCAGGCATTTCCAAGTATGAGGCAGGAAATAAGAAATAACATGCAGGACCTGATATTACTCGACCATTTACTGCAACATACTGGTGAATTTCTAGGTCATTTTCCTCTCACAAATGTGTAACTGGAAAAACAAGTGGAAATGGGAAGTGCTTTATTACAAATTATGGTATGGACACCCTTTATGATTACACCTAGTAACACTCCACAATACTGGTAATGAGGTGCTAAGTGGAAATTCCGATGCACACGTGAAATGGCTGTCATTTGAGACAAGTCATGAAGTGCTTCCTGGAGAAATTCAAAATCAGATATCTTCCTCATGGGAAAAGAATATATTGTGTGCATGAGCTCTTCAAGAAACCTTCATTGTGCCTCGAAACATCGCCAGTGGGCACACACTGCGGGGATAGTTGAGAAATCAATTGCTGCCGTAGCCGGCAGGGCCGCAGACTGACCTGTTACCACTGACACTGAAGTCTCAGGCGGGAATCCTTTCACATTAGTGATCTGAAATAGAAGCTCGGTACAGTGTGCATTTAAATTACTTTCCAATGCATTTAAAATGCGATTTCTCGGCTTTATGTTGGAAAGTTGAATTACCATGGAGGGCAGATAACCTTGGCACATGAATTGGTATAAGGACTCGGAATGTGTCTGTAAATGGGATTGGAGCTGGCAATTACATCGATAAGCTTATAATCACTTATAGTTATATCAGGCAACAGTGTGAAAGAATGTCCTTGAGATTTTACATTTAAATAACCCTGAAGAAAGAGCAACGCCCAAACTTGCAAGCAGGGTAGTCTCAAAGATGAACTGAGTGCCGTCTGAAATTATTTTGATTTTCGTGCCAATCGGTTTTAAGGTAGGCTATTAAATATTTGATTGTCAGTTCCTGAGTCCAAATCAATAGGGACTCTGCGCTGAATGCGATTTGCAGTTTTAAAGAAGGATGATAATCTGATACCGTGGGTCTCGGAAAAACTCACAGTATATCACGTTGTGACAGAGGTTGTGATGACGGGGAAACTGGCAGTTAAATAATTGTAATCTTGCATGTCACAAACACTTGTTAAAGCAAGTGCTTTAAATGGGCCGGTACTCACAGGTACTGAGTACCGGCACTTCTTGTTTTTAACAAGCTGAGTACCGGCACTTCTCCAGTGCCAAGGAGAGTACCGGTACTCGGATTCATAAGGTGGGCACTGGGCCGATGCCTGAGGGCCAGCTGTGGCCCGTTTATTTGGCAGCATGTTGGCCGTTTTGGCGTCTGTATCATTCAGCTGAACGGCCTGCTGGAGGCCTGCTGCAGGGGGCAAGTGGGCCTCTGCTCTCGAAGCTCTTATTGTTGTCAACCACCCCCTGCCGGGCCTCCATGCGGGGTCGTCTTGTTAGTGTATTGGACATGGGCTGCCAGGGGCACAGTGATGATTGCAGCCTGAATGGGTGGGAGGGAAGAGAGCCTGCATGAGTGACCGTGCCATGTAACCGCTTGGCCTCCCACTGAGGCCTGACTCCCTTGCTCCTTGAAATCCACCCCCACCCCCCTCCACCTGCTGGGACATTGGCTGGGATAGAGTGGTAGAGATGGCCTATGCGGCCTGCCTGGAGCCCAGGTGAGGTGGGAGGAGGTCTACTGACCTGCCCATCAGAGGCCAGTATTGTTCTTCCCCTGACCTCTGCCCTACTGGACTCTGCACATGCTCACGACCCTGCAGTGCGCACTGTCTGCCACTGCAAGCTCTCCGGCCGTGTGGCCTTCTGCCGAGGGAAGAGGAAGGAGAATGGGGTGAAAGAAGGTGAAGAGTGAGGGGGCAGAGATAGAATGAGCAGAGGAGAGTTTAAAGGGTGAAAATAGAGACAGAAGGGGTAAGCACAGACAGAGATGGGGAAGACATCGAGACAGCTATGGAAAGAGTTAGAGAGGCATGGAGATGGCAGATTAGAAATAGAAAGAGTGATAGTAGAGGATTATAGGATATCTTTGGGGTAAAGAGAGTGGGGCAGAAAGAGAAATGGATACAAATGGGATCGAGAGATTAGAGATGTGAAGATTGACAGAGTATTTGTCTGCTTGTTTGTGTGCGTTTGCCTGGTTGTGTGTATGTTTGTGTGTGAGAGAGAAACTAAATCAGAGAGGAAGAGAATCAGGACACCCAGGAGGTATTTGAAAAGAAATGCATCTAATGCTTGTTATTAATGATGCTCTCGTCCTGGTGCACATTGATTCTTAGCCTGAAAGGGCTAATAGTACTGTTGATGGCTTGGCTGCATTCAGGGTTTAGAAGCTCTTTGCATTGCTCCCAGAAGTACTTCACACCACCCTTTATTAGCATATGCACCTGTTAATCTGCACATATGGAAACTTTGAGACAACTGTCAAGGGCAATGCAAAGGCAAAATGAATACTCAATAGAAGTGTTTTCTATCATCATGTCTCACCCCCCCCTCTAACCCCGCCCACTAGCCACGCCCCTAACTCAATCTAATGAGTATCTGCACTTATTTTTTTCCATTTAAAGCACTGGTTAAAGCCATGTCAGTTATTCTTCGTTCCATGACATAGACAGTGATAAATGATGCTTCACGACAGACCCGTGAAGCACAGGATTCATACATAGAAGTCTTTTCTCTCTTTCCATAGCTTTCCTCCTCAGTCTGCCTCTCTTGGATAGATTCTACTGCTACTCTATTCGTGTACTTTGTAAGTAATGCAAACAAGAAACAAGAAACAAGGAAGAAGAGGCTATGGGGCTGATTATGAGTCTGGTGGTCCACTCTTGGGGGCACAGCGGTGGCGGTCATCCGAGCGCCCTAATATGACTCGGGCAGTTGGACCACCCAGGGACCACTGCAAACACCAGGGTGGGATCCGTGGTGGTAGAGCGGCAGTCTTGAGGCAGCAATATAGGAACAGGGGTGGGAGCACACCGCTTCACCCCCCAGCAAGGTTCGCCCCTGGCATTCTGGTAAATGCAGTCTCTTGTTGCTTGCTTTGCTCTAGTATTCAGAGTGTTTCGCCAGAGTTGGCGCAGAAACACGTGTCTAGAGATCAGCACTATCTGCGCCAACTCTGGAGAAACACTTGGAATACTACAGTAAAGCAAGCAACATGAGACTGCATTTACCAGAATGCCAGGGGCGAACCTTGCTGGGGGGTGAAGCGGTGTGCATCCACCCCTGTTCCTGTTTAAGGCAGCAATATGTTTAGCGGGACTGGCGCAGTCCAGCCAAGCATATTACGTGTTTCCTCTCTACCCTGGTTTTCATGGCGGTTCCTCCTCCATGAAAACCATGGCGGAGAGGAAACATAGGGCCCCCTGTTGCCTCAGGGCCATGGGATACATGCAGGAAGGCACATGGTGGCCCCTCTGTGTTCATGCACCCCAGTACCTGCATGGCATGGGCTGCAACAGTCCATACTGTGCACGTACTGACTTTGACAGTCCCATTGTGGTGCCTATTGCATAGGCACCGCCCTGGGAACAACAAAGAACCGCCCGCCACACACAAGAAAACTCATAATTTGGTGGGTGGTTCGCACACAGGTTTGGCAGTGCGACAGCGGGGCGGTTTCTCGCCACACCGCCAAACTCATAATCAGGCCCTATGAGTAATGAGGATTACCACCAATATGCTAGACGTTATGACAGCTTTCTTCACGTCCTCCCACTAATTCTAGGCCTGCATTAATTGAGACACTGCAGGGCAGATTTATCAACTCTTGTGTCTGTGCAAGTCATCAAAGCTTTCTGAGCTCCACCTGTAGCGCTACCAGTGTGTGGATAGACAGAGATGCAGCATGACAGTTAGAGTGGAAACAGAGTGGAAACATGAGGGATGATGGCCAGTAGGGATGGAAGGTGGGTGGACTGGCTCACCACCATATCTGCCACATGATAAACTGCTCAGAATGTAAACACACGCATTACAAGTTTTTGAACATATGGGATTTGTCAAGCATTTAAAGGCTTACCCTACTTTAGATATAGTCATGGCAGGGCTTGATATATCAATAGAACGATAGGCCTGATTTAGAGTTTGCCAGATGGGTTACTTCACAACAAATGTGACGGATATCCCATCCACTGTATTACAAGTACCATGGGATGTCAGGCACTTGTAATTTGGCTGGCGTTTTTCACTGAGTAATACATCCGCCGAACTCTAAATCAGGCCCATTGTTTCGAACATAGGTGCTCATGGATGAGAGAGGGGCTCAACAAGTGTCCTGCAAGACGATCGGAACCTGGGCCCCACAAAAGATTCTGAGATGCTTTAAAAGAGTTGATGCTTTTTCCCACATGGTTCGTGTTGAGAAAAAGTGCATGGTTAGGTTTGTTGTCAAGCATTTCCTTAATCTTCTTTGAAAAATGTGATTACAAGTTCTTACAATCCTGCTCCTTCACCACTTTACATCCTGCTAAATTATTCGAGGATATACTTATTTTCCATGACAATTCTTCTTGCCGTTATCTCTAATCCTCTTTTTATTGACTTAATAAATTCTGAAGTAAAACCACATTTCTACAGTGTGGCCAAACACTGTACCTTGAAGCACATATTCCCAAGAGGCTCCATTACTAATACACGAATCCAAAATGTGACCTTACTTCCAGCCTTTATACTTCACATTCTCCTGAGCAATGTGTTACACAAGTCAGTATGCATAGAAAATATTTATTCTGCCCTCCTTATGTGTTGTGTTGTTTTTCTTGATGTATGAGCCACCACCACCAGGCTTTTATGCCAACATATAAAGAGTTAGAGACATCTTCTAATAAATCATACTGAAAGTCTTCACCTTCCCAAAGAAGCAGACCATGTTATGCATGAATATTAATATTCCTTCCAAGTTTGTAGCAAGAACAGTCACTCCAGTTCTCTCTGCTATCACAATGCTACACAATGGCACAACCACATCCTTCAAAGGCTTAAAGGCTTATGCATATGCATTAGCAACTAAGCAACCTACATATCCTCCTTGTCCAGCTGCATGTTTGGAGAAGCTGTTTGTGATGAGATGTGGTCTAGAGCTAATATAATGTATATTTGTTTAATGGAATACCAAATGCAGAGTGTGTTCTCCCAGTTGCATGCTAACCCCCTCCTCTGTATTTCATTTTGATTTCTCAAATCCATTTTTAAAGAGATCCCCCACTACAATCTGCAATACGCGTTTCAGTATCCAATTAACTTAGATGTTTGCTACGTTAAAACTGTTCTCTGTAAAGTGGTCTGCCCCTTCTTTGGGCTAATTGTTGCAGTTGGTTGTATAATATATATAAATAAATGATTGTTCTGAATGTTTTACACAATTCAATGTGTTTCAATAAACAGAAACAAAAGCACATGTTTACATTTTGAACATACCAGATTATTTTTTTCACACATTGAAGTTCTTCTGAAGTTTTTGTTTAAAAGCAAATGTCACATTTAAAGTTGCGTTTTCTTGTTTCTTATTACAGAATGCTTTTTAAAATATTCAAACACACAGACACAGACACACTCACACAAAACCCACACACGAGAGAGCGAGAGAGAGATTTCTAATAAATCATTTCTTCTATTTAAATGGCATTAAACATAAGTTTCTTAATTATAGCCTATTGAGGGCCAATCCTTCTTCCTTGTCAACCCTTTATCAGTAATTATTAGTCTGACATCTTGTTTCTTCTGGAATGTACACGAAATACGGTACTTGACAAACATTAATCAGCTACTTTAGAGCATTCTCACATTAACAATGTGATTATTCCCAAAGAAGCATAAGTCTCCCTCGGGCAGGCAATCTATCACATACACTGATGTAGCAGTCACTTGTTAATGGTATGCAATTCCTATTTCAGTTTAGTTTCTTAATATTGAGGACATGTTAGCTCATCTAGATATCTTCAAGTTTAGCTCTTCAAAAACGATTACAATATTTTTTTACTGCAGATTATTCCGCTATGATGTGTTTGATAGTTTTCGTTTCATTTCAGACTTTTCCCTAGAAGAAGTAAGTATTATGTTATTATATAAATCACAGTCATTGAAAGAGTGCATATTCTGGCATTTAAACAATACTGAAAACATGGTTATATGACACAACATTGATTGACCAACGGCATAGACTTAACGGGTGTCTTTAGCCCGCAACACTTGTCTGTTTGCCGTTGTGCTGGGGTGGGACCCGGTCCCCAAGCACTCGTATCACTAGAGGAGGAGGGGCTTACCTCCCAACGCAACAAAGGCCCCAGGAGAGTCCCGCAGAATATGATAGGCTTACCAGGTGTCTGTAGCCCGCAATGCTTGCCTGTTTGCCGCTTTGCTGCGGTTGGTCCCGATTCCCCAGCACTTGCGTCATCGGAGGAGGAGGGCTTACCTCCCACACAACAAAAACCCTAGGAGACTCTCACAGCGTGGGCAGTAGCGGCTCGTAGTGGGAGTGTTGCAGGGCGGTGAGGCGGGGGGAGGGGCAGGGTGGGGGGTAGTAAACTCCGGCATACGGCCGACCGGAGGTAAGTACATAAATAAATAAATAAATAAAACAAATTACATTGCGCGTGCTGCAACGCAAATGGCGTTGCAGCGCGCAATGTAATTTGTTTTATTTATTTATGTACTTACCTCCGGTCGGCCGTATGCCGGAGTTTACTACCTCCCACCCTGCCCCTCCCCCGCCCCGCCCCACCACCCTGCAACACTCCCACTACGAGCCGCTACTGGGAGCCTATTATACAGCCTTCAAATGAGGCTTTATGTTTGATTGTTGATTCCCCCAAAGCCTCATCAGATGCTCTACATAAGTCTGTTGGCCATGAACAAAGGGTGGATTGCTCTCATCTTTCAGCACCCCCTGTAAAGAGCCCCTCCAGCCAAGGGAAAAAGGCAAAAAGGGGGCCCCCTCTATCTATATCTCAACCTGTTACTGATACCACAGATGTTGCCAATTGCCCTTCACCTACTAACATTGTTTCTTCGGAGACTCTGGCTGCTTTCCAAGAGAAGTTACTCAAGAGTGTTAGGGGATTGATGCATAATCTGTTACTGCCTATCACCGAGCGCTTGGGGAATATTAAAAGACTTTTACTTAGCCAAAGGGACATGCACATTGATGTTTCAGATGCCCATCTGCTATAGTCTCAACCTACACCAGTCCTCACCCAGGATAACGGTTTATGCCCTCACATAAGTGAAGTCACCAGTGGTAATATCCACAACGGTGCCCCTAGGCAGAACATTATGGATGCCATACAACTACATGTTAAGCCATTGTCTACGGCCAATGGTCATCAGCCACAGCAATCCTCCTCTTCCAACCAGATGGCATTATTGCCATCTGACTGTCCTGAGAGAAACAGCTGTAGGATCCATGCAACTCAGTAACCATTAATTTACCACCAGACTGTTGTCCTTATGTGGCGGTTCTGATTAATGTCCCACCTTTGACTTCTGGTATACACGGACTGCTGGAATTGTTGAAGAATAAAGTCATTCATGGGCTGCATTCTAAATATATTTTCCCGTTAAGTAAGACTGATCAAATTTTATTGATTAGACGTGTGGGATGAATTGGCCCACTAAGGAAAGTCTTTAAGCGGGACTGTATTATTATTAATTTTAATCATCCCAAACTTGCAGGAGAGTCTCTATCAAGATCAACGCCAATTGCTCCATTTGTTAAGAACATTGCTGTATTAGCACTGGGTTTTTTCTATTGGCATCTCTGAGGCACTGTACCATTGGCCAATGGCAATTAGATTAACCAACTGTTGTATGGGCGCAATTCCTCATATATTCCACCTATAAATTTGTCTAACAGATATCAGGCTCTGAGTTCATTACAAGACAGTGACTGACACAGTCATACTGGGGATTCGTCTGTGATTTGTTCTATGGACAAATGTGGAGTTACTACACATGTTTTAGCAGTGCAATTGTCTAATTGTAATTTTATTTGTACGCTTGACTCTGAGCTTTGTGCCACAAACACTACTTATCAGCCAACTGTAAATGCAAATGTAGGTATACCTGTGGCTCTTACGAGTCATCTCTTGTTGAACCTCCTTCAGGCATCACTCGTCAAGGCCATAAACATGGTGTATATAAATTTGTCACCTGGAATGTGTACGGGTTGCAGAACATGTTGTGCTCCCCAGATTGGTTAAGTATTACTTCTGCCTCTGACATCATTTGTATTCAGGAAACCTGGTGTGTCGACCCAATTCATGTTGAGGGTTTTTCTTCCCATTTCCTGGGGGCTGTACCATCTTCAGCAGGATGCGCTAAAGGGGAGTTACAAATTTTAATATCTAATAAGCTACATGTTATTGTTAAAAAGTATTCCTTTGTTGCGCCCGCTTCCCAGTTCTTGTGGTTATCAACTAAGGGTGGCCCTGATTTAGAGGTAGGCAATTTTTATAATTATGTATTTGATTCCTCTCATAGCCAGGTGGTTTCCGCCCTTGAGGTGGGATTGGATGTCTTTTTGCTCTCCATCCATTCAAACATTACCTTGATATGGGGAGGTGATTATAATATTCAGACATGTCCTCTTCCAGCAAAAACAGATATGCGGACTTTCTAGCCCTGATGGATATGGCATTTCACATTTCCCTCATAATAACTATAGGAATGCACTCAATTCATTAGTTTTTAAATATGAGCTTGTTATGTGCTGGATTGAGGCCCTAACATAGGTGCGCTGTTTCAGAGGCTCAAATCCTTCGTGCCACAGAGACAGGCAGGACCTTTCCCCTACATTGGCCCTCCCTTTACAAATAACGAGCAATAGAGTCTGTCCCTTATCTGACGTGTGCTCTGGGTGCAGAAGACGGTCCATTCTAAATACGTCATATCCATGTCCAAAAGTGACTAACCTACAAAGACCCTTCGCTCTTGGGATTTTCCCTAGCACAGGATTATTGATTTCTCCAAGGACTCATTAAATATGCATGAACCACTATTTCCTAAGGGTTCATTCCTGACGTCTTCCTCTGACCGACTGTACGTCAATGCTAACATTCCAAGGCATCTATCAAGTATAAATATACCTCCCTTTGCCCAAGCAAACTAGAGGGGACCGAGACTTTCCATGCCGACACTCTGACCTGAGACGCTGCAATCTGCAACATGCCACAGCTCCAGCTGGCAGAGGTCCATCCACCCATCCTGGGGTGTCCAGCTCAACACCAGGATGAAGTCCCACTGAGGTAATGGGGTTAGATTAAATCCTAGGGGGATTCTTGGCTCTCTAAGACCTACACACATGCTAGGTACACTTAGGTACATCTAGTTAGGCATCATAGGGGTATAGGCTTTATCTTAATGCATTCTGCATTTCATGTATGTGTTCATTACTATTGCACAATGGTAAAACTGTACCATGCATTTTTATTTAACTGCACTGCTGGCCATATTTCTCTGCTACTGTCCAACAGTTGTCGCAGCACATATAACCAGTACTAGAACAACAACTGTGCAATACATTTTATTGTAAACACACCCGACTGTTTCTTCTATGTACTTCTCTGAGATGAGTGACTGAATGAAAAGTAGTATATTGTTTCCACGATCCTGAGGGATCAGGGTTTTATGTTATGTGGTTGCCAGAAGCTATTCCCTTCTTGTCTTCAAGAAGTTTCTAGTGACCTCTGAGCTAGCTGGCACAGGTAATTAAGTTTAATATAATCGATAGGGACATACCGACCTTAGTCCTATGTCAAACCTATAGGTTTTATTATTCCAATGCGGAGAGCCTATTAGGGAAATAGGAACTACACTACATGACGCCCAAACGTGAATTTGGCACTTATTTAACAGTAGAATCTGAGTAGCTCAGTCATGCTTATTCTCAGAGACCCCTACTCACAAAACGCCAGAGACGTCTGGAGTGGGTAGGCACAAAATTCCGCCACAGCTGAGTAGGCAATCTTCCTATGAATTGGCTGTAGGTTAATCAAGCTTGAAGGAAAAAGTTCCTGAACAATTGTGCCTTTTAAAACCTTATCTTAAAACCCTTTTTTAGGACATTTTGTTTTCACAACACAATGTCTGTCGAGGCAGCTGTTCCTGTCACTGGGACACAGGTCTCAAACGACGAAGAGGAAGCAAATGTAATACATTTTGCACCCAAAATCAGGCATACACTCACACAAAAACCCCTCAGACATGGTTTAACAGACCGAGAGGGTACAGTGATATTAATAGAGGCACACGAAGATTATCAAACAGATGTGTTCTATTCTTGGGTTACATTCCCAGCAGTAAATGCAACAACTCAGACTTTTCATTCTTACATACATGAAAAAGGCCCAGCGGTTTACACTCCGTTTGAGGAGATTAAGATTCCGCACACTGACCAGGACCACAATTTCTGGTTTAATGGCGCCCTACAACAAATAAATAAAACCAGGTTCGGTTCACTAGGTAGACCAGGAGCTACAAGTCCGACATTAACCGGCTACACACCACATCCTGACATTGTTATAATGCCACAAGATGCACTGCTCCTACAACACAAAGAGTTGGTAAAACTCTTAAAGAGCCATGACGCAACTTGTCATGAGGACACTTGGTGTCCAGCCCACAGTAGCTACAAATAACACAGCTCCAACACAGAGCACCGCTACTAAAATCACTCCACAAACATTACACACAGTAATGGGTAAACTGCCCACAAAATGTGAACAGATTCCTTTCTGGGTAGCTCAGAAAATTACCCAGTTAGAAGCAGTATTTCCAAATACCACACCATTTGAAAGCATATAATGCTAACACTCTGCTTGCCCATGGGGATCACACCACAGTTAGAGGACTGCACCACTTGGGGTACAGTCTTTGCTGCCATATATACCAGGACTCATGGTATTCCTTCCTTAGCAGTAATTCCAGATGTCTTACGACAGATACAGAACAAGTATGGAGCTGAACCAGCTCTGACCTTAGGTATGAAATTACTAGGTAACTACGACCAAGTATCAAAAATAATACTAGCTAACATTAAAGGGGAAGCAGCTTCAGTGGCGATCCGCCAAACACCTAAGAGAGGTCAGTCTTATAGACCAACCACAAGAACTTCCCAAAATAATTGAAACTGCATATGCAGAACTGGGAAGGGACAGTTTGGGTGGGAAAGCTTTTAAAACCACAGCTAATGGGCAGTCCTGAGAAGGACAATTCTAAGCAGACACCTACTTTTTCTAAAAAGAAGTGGGATAATAATAAAAAACAAAATGTTTCAGAAAAGATTCTCAGTCCCGATGTAGGTCTCCTCAACAGGAGCCCTCTGCAAAGAGGTATAACCTTAGGAATAGGGATAATATTAGGAAACCTGACAGGTATCAGGATACTGATACACATTCCTCTCAGCAAACAACACAGGGAGAGAAGGAAAGTCAGCACACAAAGAAGAGCGCAAGCAGTCCAGGGACAAGCACGCTCAGGACTCTTCTAAAACAGAAGACAAGCCACAATCCAAACCTCAATTTAAAAAGGAGAAAGTTGCAGGTCTCAAAGTTAGACATGCACAGAATCCTAAGGACTCAACTTCTGAACGGGGAATGGGCTCAGACAATGCTAGACAGCGCGGCAGAAGTAACAATAGCTCGCCAGAACCTGAAGGAATTTCTGGACAGCAAAATTGAATGATTACATCACGGTGGAAACACCAGACAAAAGGGTGAGCGTCCCACACAAGTTATATGAAATAACACTCCGCATGGAGGAGGACAAACACAGGGAAGTAAAAGGTCTCTTTGCAAAGAGCCTATTGTCTGGTTTTGACATACTGTTAGCAGAACAAGATTAGCCGCCAGCATTCGTCAGGGAGCGCCCAAAGGGAGAAAGTATATTTTTCCTGCATTTTCCAACCATGTTCCAGTTCACCTTAAACATACATATGCACAGGAGTGGGCAGTAGCCCAAGCTCCAGCATTGTATAAAAATCACGCTGGATGGGATGATGCCTCAACCCACCATGTGATCCCATTAATAGTTTCACCACATGCTCAAAGACAATATCCTGTTTAAGCAAGAAGCTAAAAACACAGGTCAGGAAGATCTTAGATCAACTTGAATACCAGGAGATCATTGAAAAATGCACTTCACAAAAGAACAATCCCTTGTTTCACTTATCAAAACATGATAATACATTTCGTCTAGTTTTCATTTACAGACACTTGAACACTTGCACAAAGACATATGCTGTCCAACATGCAGATAGTGCCGCATTAATGAATAACATTATGCGGGAAAAAATACAAAACGACACTTGTTGTCTCAAATGGATTTTTCTGTCAAACTATAGCACCTGAAAACAGATACCTAACAGCATTTAGTATATTAGAGTCCAAGCGACAATTTTTTGTCATCTCCCCCGTGGGTATGAGAACAGCTCAGGGGTATTTTCTGAAAGAGTTACTGAATGGCTAAAGCACTTTGATGAAGAAGCGTTGTCCTATTTGGATGATATTTATCTAACGGACGACCTATGGGGAAACACTTGACCAGGGTGAGCATCATTATTATGGGATTCGCCTCTGGGGGCTACAAATTTAATTTTGAGAAATCAAAAATTGCCCACCTCTGTGTCCTGTTTTTGGGATACTAGTTTTCAAGTGAAGGAAAGACCTGGCAGCTAACTTTTTAGAAAAGTGTGCGCTGCTCCAGCCTCCAAAGACATTAAAACAACTTCCAATCAGTACTGGGATTCCTAGATTTTGGCAGAACATACATTTTTGATTTCGCAGAGAGAGTAAAACCTTTCTACGACCTTTTTCAAACCTGACTTTTCAGTCAAACACTGGACACAAGAACACACCAATATTCTTTGTTCACTCCAGGAAGATATTATTGCTTCCAAACACATACACACACGTGTAAACTTGCACCACTTGGTACTCAGTATCATTTATGGTCAATGCGGGTACACTTATTAAACCTTTAATGAAGGTGAAACTGTACCAATCGCATATAAATCTCATCTGTACACAAACACAGAAATGAGTTTTAATTCAACAGGAAAAAATTCTGACAACCATTCAGACTGCTGTAGCAAAAGAAAGAGCACTGGCTCATGGGATGATGCATTATTGTCGTCACCCCAGTACCGGGGCTAGCATTCCTAATGCCAAAGCCTTACATCCAGAAGGGATACAAAGGGCTAATTCTTTTGCTGCATCAGACTTTGAATCCAGATTTGATCCAAGTTTAAAAACCCAGGCGTTCCTGCAATATGAGAAAGAACATCATCTACCAAATGAAATCTTGCCTCTAGACCAGTATGATTTTTTAAAATTTACACTGATGGGTCTGCCCCACCAGCCGCCTTTGTTAACGAACAGATGCTGGATGGCAAGTTCCGCCCTCAATGCACCAAAAAACTACCTCTAGGTAATAGCACGGCTCGGTTGGCAGCTTTAAAAGCCCTGATACTTGCACTTGTAAACACGGATCGCGAATTCCCCACACTTATAGTGTGCGATTCCTTTTACTGTGTGCAATCATGTAATAAATATTTACACCATTGGGAACAAAATGGGTTTAAAGATGAAAAAGGTGGCGTAATTAAACACAAAAATTATGGGAACAGGTAGTGGAGTTGAAAAATACGACCTACCAAACAAAAACTCACGTAATTAACACACTGAGTCATCAACGTGATGGCGTGCAAGTTGCAGGGAATTCATTGGCTGTAGAAGCCATGCAGGGGGCTGTTCACACAGCTTCCGTAGCTGCGCACACTCGTTCCACAACGAGAATAGACGGTTAGAATATGGTGGCTGTAATTGCTTCACGCAAAGGCAGCACAGCAGTGCCTAAGAAATTTCCACTTATATACTCCTACAAGTTACTTGCAAACAACATTCCATATGCTCAGATTCCTGGAGTGGGGGATAGAGTATTTCCAAATATGGATAGTAGGCAGGAATTAATCATTTAAAGCACACAAGGGCTTGGGCTCCGCGCATTCAGGGGTAATAGCTACTATTTCTTCATTGCAACAGTGCTATTGGTGGCCAGGGTTCAGAAGTCAGACTATTGGCTTTGTCTTGAACTGCAAAATCTGCAAACAAATGCCAGGCTACACCATCACAAGACCCGCGCAGGTCCCATTGCTAGACAGCATCAGACTGTCCACTTGATCGTTTCATGTAACAGGACCACTGTGGCCTCTCAACTTTTGAGGTGGCTTAAAAATATATCTTGGTGGCAGTGGATCCGTGCTCAAGTTTCCTATAGGTATGGCCTTAGCGCTCGGCTGACGCTCAAAACTGTTATAAAAAGATTTGCGAGTCCATAACAGGAGATACGCAATCAACGTTACACCCTGGCTGTGGCTTTACGCTTAGCTCTCGGGCTGACAAAGAGGCCATGGAAGGGATGGACGTAATATTGCGGTACTCCTCTCCAACGCCATCCTGAGGGAATTTAGGTAGAGGAGAGGAAGGACTGGGGCATATAGCAATCCTTAACAGCTAGGGTATTAGGCGGGGCGCTAGTGAGGTCAAACACTTATTTGGATTCAGGGGCAATACACACCCAGCCAAGAAGCTCTCTAGGAGGTCGGACTCCATTTACGAATGTGGGAACCTGATCATAAATGTGAAGGCACAGTGGCGGATGAAAACCATTCTGTATCTATGATCGTTTGGCTGTTTTACGGGAACTAAAGGAAACAAAGAAACAAACAAAGATTCTGTCAAAGTGAAACAGGCCGCCACTGGGAAGTCGAGGTAATCACGGCAAGACCTGTCTGAATCCCAAAAGTCGGGGATCTGGGCAGAGAGAGATAAAGATCGCGGACACAAAGGAATATGGCCCCTCATACAGAAATACATGTGCCAGTCCTTAAAGTGAAAGGAACAAAAACTGTACTTTTGCCGCATCTTGCCGTGAAAAAGGAAAAACAGATTCATTTCAAATGAAAGAATCAACCAAAACTATGTGGCCAATACTGAGCAGTAGGCCTCGTGAACTCCACAGTAGGAGACGTCCCTCTCACTACTATTCAAGAACCTCAAACTGAAAAGCTCATCACGTTTGAGTAATCAAATCCATGGAGTGGGGGACTATGCAACTATGCAATGGAACTAGTTCTCCTTTAACCAACATTTCAAATTCAAAATAAAAGTCAAGGCAACACTCAAGTTGCAATTTGCCAAAAACAAATGTGTACACCAACGTTTTTCAACAAAAACATCAAATAATAAATGCTTCAACGTTTTTCAACAAAAGCATCAAATAATAAAAGCTTCAACGTTTTTCAACAAAAGCATCAAATAATAAATGCTTCAACGTTTTTCAAGAAAAAAAGCAACAACTAATAAATGCTTCAATGTTTTTCAACAAAAACATAAAATATTAACTTCACCATCTGAAAGTTTTTCAGCAAAGACATCAACTATTAATTTCAACCTTTCAAACGTTTTTCAACAAAAACAGCAGAAATAACTTCAACTAAACACGATGCAATTTCAACAATTAATCATACTGGCTATTTCATTAACTGTGATACGTTTTCCATGGCTCCACGGAACAGGAAACAAAGCCTGCCAAAAACAAACAACGAACATACAAGTACAAACTTTTGAACCTTTTCTTTTTCCAAAAAGATACAGACCTGGCTTCACCATGGGTAGAACTATGGAGTATTTCTGGGTTCATCTTTTTCTGTTCTAGCTTTGCTTAGAGCTAGCTTTTAGTATGACTTTTAGTGGACACTTTCTACAACACAGGATCAACATAAAACTGAAGCCACATCAATTTTAAATTCAAATGCAAAAGAGACTTATAAATGTATTCGGCCTGAACAAGCCTTTGTATTCTAAATGATGTATTTAATCATCCGGTTTTTAATTCTGATTAATGTATTTTGAACTTTCATTCATTTTCATTCATTTTATCATTCATTCAGTGATGTCATTACCTGCAGTACATTTTTCTGAAAATTGGGTTACTGATACAGTGAATAATATGCTGTCTGTTTTAGGAATAATTGCTACATTTTCAGATCATGAAATGTTAGAGATTTATTCTTATTGTGACGCTTTATACCTGTTACCTTCATTAAGGTTATCAACTCCTACACAATTGTAATGCATCTAGAAATGTGGTTGTTTAAACACCAGTTGGAACGTTGCCAAACACCACCAAACACCATCGCACTGGGGTGGAATAGTTGACATACATCAGCAGGGGCAACATTAGATGCCATTTACAAAACAACAGGACAGACCCAGTTAGGAAAGTATGGATGGTTTGGCCTTTGACACAAATACCTGTCACAAAAATAATTCCTGAACATCACCAAGGGACTCAGTATATATAAGCCAGACCTACGTTATGTACAGATAACATCCAGAGGTAGTGAAATCCTACAAGTGTAGGGAAGTTGTGCCCTTTTTGGCTAGAAGCCCCAACACTGACAGTAGTGAGACAAAAGTTTCCTTTATAAAGTTCAAATGCTTTGAGCAATCTGAAAACCATGCTTGTACAGCACTTTTATTTTTCATTTTCACATCAGCTAAAGAAATATTTTTCTTTTTTGCAAAATAGCACTCTTAAATACAGACTGCCCCTCTTTCCTTTTTGATAAATTTTATCTTTCACACACAAGCAGTGTGATACACCTCGGTAATACCTTGCAAACAGGAACTATGGTTTCTAATATTTTAAAGACCAGTCTGAAAAGACTGCAACTGCAACATACCTGTTCTCAGATGCCCGTTTTTGCTGTGAAGAATGCGTGGTCATCATCTGTCTGACACTTCCAAAGGAAACGCCAGCGGCATCTACCACCAGGCTGGAACTGCTAAAGTCCCATGCTTGGCTATGTCCCAAGCGTATTCCCATCAAACCAAAGCATTCCTTACAAAATCCGGAGGGTGCCTTTTTGCTTCCTTTAGCTAGCACCAAGGTATCGATTACAGCACCGGCTGCCTCAGAACCAGCAACTGGCAGCACTGCTCATTCTGTGCTCCCACAACGAGTCTGCGAGGTATTACTAAGGTCCGTCCGCTGCAGTAACTAGCACCAGTAAATGTTGTGTCTCTCAGCCACTTGTTATCTCAAATTTGCTAAAACATGTCCTGAAACACATTTTTTTCTCTTCTTGTTTCAACTCTGACCGAGTGCTTGGAGCTTTCCCTCTAAAATGACCTTGATTTTTTTTTTTTTTTAAAGAAAGCATGGTCTTCTGAACAGCTTGTAAGAGTTTTCAATTTTATAAACAGGAACTTTTATAAGTAACTACTGACTCTAAGAGAGTATTTTTTAATGACACTATAGATTTTTCCTGTCTCCACAGAGTCTATAGTCATTTTACATATTTTAACAGCTGCTATTTTTTCAGCTCATAAACAACACTCTCATGCACCTACCTGCCAATCATATGCTAATGCCTATTTTAGTCACGTAGTTTGCTTTTAATGGGTTATTCACGATTGTCCATAGATAGGAGTGGGTGTTATGTGCTGGATTGAGGCCCTAACATAGGTGCGCTGTTTCAGAGGCTCAAATCCTTCGTGCCACAGAGACAGGCAGGACCTTTCCCCTACATTGGCCCTCCCTTTACAAATAACGAGCAACAGAGTCTGTCCCTTATCTGACGTGTGCTCTGGGTGCAGAAGACGGTCCATTCTAAATACGTCATATCCATGTCCAAAAGTGACTAACCTACAAAGACCCTTCGCTCTTGGGATTTTCCCTAGCACAGGATTATTGATTTCTCCAAGGACTCATTAAATATGCATGAACCACTATTTCCTAAGGGTTCATTCCTGACGTCTTCCTCTGACCGACTGTACGTCAATGCTAACATTCCAAGGCATCTATCAAGTATAAATATACCTCCCTTTGCCCAAGCAAACTAGAGGGGACCGAGACTTTCCATGCCGACACTCTGACCTGAGACGCTGCAATCTGCAACATGCCACAGCTCCAGCTGGCAGAGGTCCATCCACCCATCCTGGGGTGTCCAGCTCAACACCAGGATGAAGTCCCACTGAGGTAATGGGGTTAGATTAAATCCTAGGGGATTCTTGGCTCTCTAAGACCTACACACATGCTAGGTACACTTAGGTACATCTAGTTAGGCATCATAGGGGTATAGGCTTTATCTTAATGCATTCTGCATTTCATGTATGTGTTCATTACTATTGCACAATGGTAAAACTGTACCATGCATTTTTATTTAACTGCACTGCTGGCCATATTTCTCTGCTACTGTCCAACAGTTGTCGCAGCACATATAACCATTACTAGAACAACAACTGTGCAATACATTTTATTGTAAACACACCCGACTGTTTCTTCTATGTACTTCTCTGAGATGAGTGACTGAATGAAAAGTAGTATATTATTTCCACGATCCTGAGGGATCAGGGTTTTATGTTATGTGGTTGCCAGAAGCTATTCCCTTCTTGACTTCAAGAAGTTTCTAGTGACCTCTGAGCTAGCTGGCACAGGTAATTAAGTTTAATATAATCGATAGGGACATACCGACCTTAGTCCTATGTCAAACCTATAGGTTATATTATTCCAATGCGCAGAGCCTATTAGGGAAATAGGAACTACACTACAAGCTTTTTTGCTAGATTGTAAACGCCCAGACGATGGGGAGCAGCTATCTTCTTTCATTGGCAGAAATGCTGACACCACTATAAATTATTGATTTCTAACTCAGTTTGTGGTTTAGTCTGTACTCCCAACATCATTGCAACTGCTATTAGTGATCATAATCCAATAGTTTTACCATTTTTCTTCAGGGATATTAACATCGGAAAATCTGCATACGTAGTTAATATTGCCCCAGTAAGGCCTAATAGTGTGTGCATTAAGTGGGCAGGAATAGACCCGGGTAGAGTCCTATGCCAAGTAGAAAATAGGAACTCAGTAAGGGTTTCAGCTATTGTCTGGAGGAGGCGGTCGAACATGGAAAACTATTGTCTAGTTTTAACCAGATTATTTGTACAATAAATTCTCTTCTTACACTAAGCTCGAGATCTACAAAATTGAGCAATAACGGGTGGTTTGACAGTTCATGTACCTAGGCTTTGCAGAGTTTGAAATCAGCCAAATACTGTTCCCCTAGGGACCCTTCGGCTATTAAGCACCTACGGAAAAACTATTATCTGTCCTAAGTAAACAGGATGAAAGTGTTACAGGGTGATGCTTGGTCCAAACTGATTATAGCCGCTAAATTGAAGGATACTAAGCTTTTCTGGGACATGGCTAATGCTCCGTTCTTAAAAAAAAATTCAATCCCGGAGCTTAACTCCTTTGTCTTTTGTGAATCATGTGTAACACATTTTTCGGCAATTTTTAATTCAAATCTGGTCAGTGGTGGCTCAACTACGCATGAGGGGGACTTAAATAGGAACCCCGTCCCATTAAATATTAGCCTTGAGGGGGCCACCTTGCCTTACATCAGAGTGCAGCTGGGAAAGCATCAGGCCAAGCTGGGCACCAGTTGATGCATTTAAAGCAGTCGTGTGTAAGGGACCGCATCTTGACACAGGTGTGTAATGCAGCTGCGAAGTGTATGATCCCCCTTTTTGGGCTGTTTCAACAATCATACCCATTTTTAAGAAGGGTGATAAACCAGAACCCAGCTGCTATTGCCCTATTTCCCTCTTAGATTCTTCAGTAAAATTAATGAGTAAGATACTATTAGAGAGATTAGAAGAATGGGTCCAGGATAATTCCACTCTATCAGAAGCACAGTTTGGATTTAGGAAGGGCCTGGGGACAGTTGAGCAATGTGTCAACTTGGAATTGCTGATCGGAAAGTATACTAGGGCCAAGCCAGGATCTCTTTATGTTTGCTTTGCCGATTTAAGTAGTGTGTTTGACCTGGTTGACCATTCTATTCTTTGGTCAACCTTGATTTCCCTTGCTGGGGTGTGGAATTTTATAAAATATCTACTTGTCCATGGGGCAGGTTGCTTCATAAATCTACTTGTCCTGTAACAAAATCCACTTGTCCCTTTTGTGCCATGTAATGCGGCGTCAAAATATGGCAGCAATCTCTTTATATAAGAGCTCTTAAATAGCCTCTCTGATTATGCCATGGCTCCTTCCACAGTAGGGTTTGAATACTGGCAATTTCCTTATGTTGCCACGTTTCTATGTTTTCATTCTGGGCATAAAGGTAATGGTAAGGAATAGTTCCAGGGTTGGAATGCCCTTTTGAGTCTGTACGAACCTACTAACTTGCATGTTTTAAGGGTGTTCACCAACTCTTCTCTAATCTTTTCCCATACTGAGAAAGGTTGAAATTTACACCTGATAATGGAGACATAAAACGTCTTCCAGGCTTGGGAAAAAAGTGGTTGGAGGTAAAGTGAACTTGCAAACACTCAGATTTTCGCTTGAGCAGTTCTACTCCTACACATTTTCTCATGCTTAACTCCAGTTCACAAATATTTACTAGGAGTACTATTTCTTAGCCTACCTCTGTAAAGTCTTGTGAAATAACGAAAGCCATATATCTGCACTTAATGCAAGCACATGGGCGCACTTTTGAGACTTTATTTAATAATTGGGGCCCTAATTAGGTCTGGCGTTAACAATGACCATTTGTGTTTAATAAAATTCTGTCTCGCTCTCTCTCTCTCTGTCTATCGGCTAGCTTCACTGTGAGTGACAGCATTCAGTTCTTTCAAAAGGAGCATATCGGCACACAGTCATTTTGTTCAGTGCCATGAACTACTGTGGCCATGTGTGCTTTTTGAGACCCAAAATAATTGTTACTTTTGCCAATGTTTGCTACAATGTTGAGGGCCCAGCAGCTCCCACACCAATAATGTTTTACAAAAACCATGCCAAAACAAGTCACCAATTGATAAAACCAAAAGGCTGACCAACAATTTCAGACCTACTGGCTTTATCAATGCTTGTTTATTTTTATGGTTTCGCATAATCTTATTAAAACTGGTTACACTGATTTTCCATTATGAATATTTTTGGGAAATACCAGCAACACATTTTACTAAATGATGCTGCAAAGAAATGGTACCTAAACTTTTACAGTAGTTTAGCGAAATGTTTTTGCATTTTTTGTGAACATTTTATTTTGAAAGCAAAGAATTATCAATTTTGCTTTCAAGCTTCTGAAAATATTTGCATCTAATCAGAGAGCATTCTGGGAGCATTTACATACCCTTATACTGCTAAACACTGTAAACGTGTGTACACATTTTTGTACTGAATCCACTGTCACCAGTGCAGTCTGTGCTTACCCTAATAATAAAGGCTTTGCAATAATGAACCATAAATACAAGTTTGAACAGTGTTAAGACATGGACACAAAAATTACCTTAACTGCAGGCAATACCTTTCCCTGTTCCATAATGTGGTATTGTAAACTGGCAGCCAAAGGGTTTGTGCTCCGGGGGTTGGGCCTACTTGTCCCAAGGAGAAAATGCACATGAAAACTTGTTGCACTTGACCCCAAACAATATGTCCTGGGTGTTGGGCTATAGGAATTCAACATCCCTGAAATATGTAAGTATAATATGTAAGCAATTGTAATGCACATTTCTATATTGATATAAACACAAAAGTATAATTTAAAAAACAATGTAATTAATATATAACTCTACAATGTACAGATGATGGAAAGAGCCAATTACCTCACCTCCCAAAAAGGAAAACTGCTATTGTTGCACATGGGAGACACTTACAGTCCAGAGATCATAAGCACAGAGAATATACATTGAAAATATACAAATATAAAAAGTGCTATGCTAATGATTGTTATGAAAGGGCTAGTACAAGAAAATTAAACTATTGTAGAAATTAATGGTAGAGAGCACAATCACCCAGCAAAAGTGACCAACATAAAAGTTATAATCCTTAGACAAGCAAGCATTAGTTCCTAGGAACCTACAGGAGCTGTATAAAATTATCCTACCAAAAGTTCCTAAATACACTACAGGACAACTGCTGGGTATCCCAAACTAAAAAAAGTCTCATAACGCACCAAAAAGGCTACAACTGAAACCCCTGCTACTCCTAATGGTTCCATGCAAAAACAACAATTGATGGACAGAATGCAGAACAATGTCATACATTCACCCCAGTACAGAGATCTGGGCCTAAATCCATCGTTTTTTTGGTCACCATACCATTCCAGTTTGAACCCAGCCATATGCAAATCAGTCTTGACCCTGTGCCAAAAGAACAAAAGAACAATGGATTTAACCCAGATCTCTTGACTGGGGGTGAATGTTTGAATCATTCAGCATTCCGTCCATCATTTGTTGCAGTTACACTTTTCGCCCTAAGTGGGACGGGTATGCCCAGACGTGGGTCCCTTGCTCACTGTGCCACTGGATTCAAGCTAGCCTGGCTGATGAAGGGTGACATACCCTGAAACCGGTCCCAGGATGCTTGTTTCTGGGCCAGGGAGGACCTCGCTTGGCAGTTCGGTCTGGACTGTTCCCATGAGGCACAGGGTCACGACTGATTTGCATATGGCTGGGTCCAAACTGGGGTGGCGTAGTGGGCAAAAGAACGATGGATTTAACCCAGATCTCTTGACTGGGGGTGAATGTTTGAATCATTCAGCATTCCGTCCATCATTTGTTGCAGTTACACTTTTCGCCCTAAGTGGGACGGGTATGCCCAGACGTGGGTCCCTTGTTCAATGTGCCACTGGATTCAAGCTAGCCTGGCTGATGAAGGGTGACATACCCTGAAACCGGTCCCAGGATGCTTGTTTCTGGTCCAGGGAGAACCTGGCTTGGCAGTTTAGTCTGGACTGTTCCCAGGAGGCACAGGGTCAAGACTGATTTGCATATGGCTGGGTCCAAACTGGGGTGCCGTAGTGGGCAAAAGAACAATGGATTTAACCCAGATCTCTTGACTGGGAGTGAATGTTTGAATCATTCAGCATTCCGTCCATCATTTGTTGTCATTACACTTTTCGCCCTAAGTGGGACGGGTATGCCCAGACGTCGGTCCCTTGCTCACTGTGCCACTGGATTCAAGCTAGCCTGGCGGATGAAGGGTGACATACCCTGAAACCGGTCCCAGGATGCTTGTTTCTGGTCCAGGGAGGACCTGGCTTGGCAGTTCGGTCTGGACTGTTCGCATGAGGCACAGGGTCAAGACTGATTTGCATATGGCTGGGTCCAAACTGGGGTGGCATAGTGGGCAAAAGAACGATGGATTTAACCCAGATCTCTTGACTGGGGGTGAATGTTTGAATAATTCAGCATTCCGTCCATCATTTGTTGCAGTTACACTTTTCGCCCTAAGTAGGACGGGTATGCCCAGACGTGGGTCCCTTGCTCACTGTGCGACTGGATTCAAGCTAGCCTGGCTGATGAAGGGTGACATACCCTGAAACCGGTCCCAGGATGCTTGTTTCTGGTACAGGGAGGACCTGGCTTGGCAGTTCGGTCTGGACTGTTCCCATGAGGCACAAGGTCAAGACTGATTTGCATATGGCTGGGTCCAAACTGGGATGGCATAGTGGGCAAAAGAACAATGGATTTAACCCAGATCTTTTGACTGGGGGTGAATGTTTGAATCATTCAGTATTCCGTCCATCATTTATTGCAGTTACACCTAATGGTTCCATGGCATAAATATTCCACATAATCTAACTACTACACATAGCAAAGGACCCTGTGTTAACCCTAACAATGTCTGGAAAAGAATAATTTATGCTACAGAAAATAACTTATTAAAAGCTAGATGTGGATGATGGATGGCACATAAAATCATGCCCATGACCATTCATACAGATTGCTACATTACAAATAAACTCACAGTTCTTCCTAATAAGGAAAGTGCTAAATACAATGGTTTGCTAACTCAAATCAAAATCCAAACCTAACTGCTATCCCCAGAAAATTATTATTGATTTTGAATAAGCGATGATAGGCACAATAATATAAAAATCTATTTACACAGAGCCTTACAGTTCTGTTACTACTATTTCCACTACAATATTTGGAGACCTCTGCCAAAATCTACACTTAGGGGTCGATTCCGAGTCGGGCCGGAAATTTCCCCGACCGAGCCGGACCCGGAGAGATTTCCGACCGAATCGGACCCGTGCAGTCCGACCGAACGAGTCCGATGCGTCCGTATGTTATCGGACACGAGTCGGTCGGACTCCCATTGAACTCAATGGGAGCCGGTCGTACAACGCGTACGCGGGCTCCCATTGCCTCAATGGGTGCGAGGCGGACAAGGGCGCCCCTACAGCGAGTACGCCGCGGGCGCTCCGCGGCGTACACGCACAGGTAGGGGGACCCATGGGTCCCCCTGTGTGCGCCTCGCACGGGTACGCGTACAGGGGTCCGACACGGACCCCCAAAGTACGGCTCCGACAGCGAGTTCGAGTCGGACGGCGCGAGTCGGTCGGAGCGGTCGAGGTGCGCATCGTACTTACCCGGCCGGAAAACGTCTCCATTGCGCGGTGCGGATCGGGTCCGACCGAGTCGGTCGGAGCGGTACGGTCCGGGTACGAGTCGGTCGGAGCGGTCGGGTCGCCCGGACGAGTCGGTCGGCGACTCGCATCGTACTCGCTCGGCCGGACCAGCGTGACGGTTCGGTCGGGAAACAGGCTTTCGCATGGCTTTTTTCCCGACCGAATGGTATTGGGTGCGCCTCCGACCGAGATCGGAATCGACCCCTTAGTCTAGGATACTCACCAAATGCTCGATAGCCAGCTACAGAAGTTGCTAACCAGTACCACTTCCTCATAGAGTTCCCCTACTATCAAACATACAAAGACAAACTAAGCCCCTTTATTATGGCCAAATGGCCAAAGACGCCAACCCAAGTAGGAAATACCATGGTGCAACGTAATGAAAGCACCATGGCTCAGCAAACCAACACAAACAACACAGTAGAAGGATGGCCAAACATCTTCAAAGCCACACTAGGGCGAAGCCACTCTACTCTCTATCAATTCATGAAAATCCTAAAATAAGAGCAAGGCTGCCAACAGCTTAGAATAGAACAGTCTTTTACCCAAATAATAGCTAAACTATCCACTAAAACAAAATTTTTTACAAAATTCTACAAAGCAACATACAAAGGTTTATTAATAACAAAGGCACCCTGCCTAGAATCCATAGCAAGAGCACTACTAAAAAGCCTAATATTCCAAGTGCAACTAAAAAGCAACTCTACATAACAAATATTTATAAATATTATTTAAGTTCATTTTATTATTCAGTCTAATTGACATATAATAGGATAAATTAAATACATTAGGACTGATAGGTAAACATTCATTTAAAAACATTAATAATAAATGAATACATATAAAAAGCCAACATATATCATTACATAAAAACGAAATACCTACTACCAATTACCAATAAATGCAAAAAAATCATAACTGTTAATTAAACAATACAATAAAATAACATTCTTTGAAAAATAATCTTTTACCACCAATTAAAAAAGAATGAAATACAACTTATGGTTTTGTAGCTGATGTCCATGATGTTCAATAAATACACATAAAATGAATTCATAAAAAAATATAAAAATACACTGAAAAATATGCAAAAATTAAACTAATAAAAAGCATATCCACACAGAAAAAGCAAAATCCTTGAAAGACAGTAAACCCCTAAAAAATAAAAGTAGAATAAACACACCATGGAAACAAAAAATCAAGGAAATTAAAAAGCAATGTTGATTAAAATAAAACCTAACCTATTTTCTTTATAAAAAATGCATCCAAAGGTAGGGAAAATTCTCCACTGTGATAAAAACCTGTAAAAACACAATATACCCACCCACACAAAACAACTACCCCATAAACATTACAAACACATTCATTATAAACAACAGGCACATTATTCAATTAATTAATTCACCATACTGCAGTACACGGCCGATCACGATGCCATTCAGAAAGGCTCCGAATGAGATTCGTTATTGCAGAATCGGATTCGGAACCCTTGTTTCCGAACGAATTGCACACATTTCCCAACGACCGAATACGATGCCCGGAAACAGTTTGGGCAGTCTGAATCGGTTCCGAAAGGCATTCGGACAGCCCGAGTCTTTCGAAGCTGATTCGTACAGCTCTATGGACAAGGTTTCCGTACGAGCAATTACGATGATCGATTCGGACAGCTGTTCCGATTCGGTCTGGCCGACACGAAATGGCTGTCGGAATCTGTCTTTGGTGGCCCGTTGCAGGCGCCGCTTCACCTGGAGGCATTTGAATGGGGCCAGTCGGGGTAACCAAGGGACCCCTCTTCCCAACCATGCATAATGTGGCTGGCACCATGGCGTGCCCACCACAGGGTGCAAGGTTTTCCTCACCCACCCCTTTTTTCAATGCTAGCCTGTGTTCTCGTTCGGTACACAGACTCCCATTGAAGTCAATGCGAGTCTGACCGAACGATGTTGGGAAGCATCGTAATTGGTTGTCCGGAATCGCAGGACCCGATTCATTCAGAAATGTGTCCGAGACTGATTAATTCGTAACAGTTTCCTAACGACATCATAATCGACACCTACATATAATACAGTAAGGCCAACCACACTACACTACGAAAACTCAAAGTACATCCTAAAACAAAACAAAAGAGCCATAACAAAACACTAAACTAACTTTACTAACTCTAAACACATACCACCTACCCTAAATGCCCAAAAAGTTACTTAAAAGTAGTCTTAACTTATCCGTAGAGCAGCAGCAGATAACTGCAAATGAGAGGAACTATGAACGACCCACAAATTAGGTTACTAAACGAAAAAGATAGTGGTAAAACAAAAATGGCCACTAAATGAACATTTAACAAACAGACATGGCATTCTTAGAAAGAATGGTTATTTAAAATAATATTAATATTATTTAATTTATGTTACAAAAATTGCCTAAACGTTTTTAATAATGTTATAAAAATGCTACAAGATATAAAAAAATTAAAAATAAAGTATTTTAAAATGTAGCATAAAAATATATTATCATTTTAAGGTTATTGTTGATATATATATATATATATATATATATATATATACATATATATATATACACACACACGCACATACACATGTATGTTTACAAAAATGTTTAAAAAACGTTATTTAAAACAAAAAATGTATTTGCTAATAAAATATTGATTGAAAGAATGTGGAAATACTATAGCATGTTAATATGCTAACTATATCTGTAAAATGTTTGGTTAAAAATTACCAGTAAAAAGTATGGAAAATGTAAAACAAATGTATAAATGTGTAGTAAATGCAAACAATGGCATACAAATAGTTATAAAATCATGGTTGTGTAACATTTGCATAATTTGCTTTTGTGTAATTATGTGAAATTCAAATCCATTATGCATGCTAGAGTTACTTTTTGGTGCTGGGGTGCATTTAAATAAAGCACCACAATCAACAGCTGTTCACTGTCTGTTAATTGCAGTAAATATTTACAATTGAAGGCATATTTTGCTGTATATTTTTTACCATGAACGGTTTGTAATTGCATGAAGTGGCGTAAAGGCATCATTTTAGGAATTTCGCATAACAAGCGTAACGCGAAATCCCAACATTTCACATATTACACTGACATAATTTATATTTTACCCAGGCCCAATAAAAAGTATTTCTAAAAAATAAACAATGTGATGCTATTTGTTAAAAATTCTAAATATGTAAAAGTAAACATATTGGTAAAAAAACAATGAGCATTAAATAGTGACACAATTGAGAGGTCAAGCTGCGGGAAGGCAGAATGTTTAGAAATAACTGCCTTCAATTTTAAGAAATCGTAAAAGTCAGTATTCTCCAGAACGTAGAGATGCTACAAGTTAGCAAAATACCTATTGCCTTTTCTGGATCCTAGATATCTACTGAGTAGAATCTCTTTTTTGCTCCATTTCTTTCCTAGATTGGAGCTTCCATCAATTCTAATTTTCTGGTTGGACCATAAAGATGCTATGTCAAAGTTTGTGATTGTGATGTCTGAGAATTCAGAGTCAATTTTTATATTGTTTGCCTGGTATATGCAATAATCACATTCTGAAGGATAGGAATGCATTTATAAATAGGGTGGAAATCAGAGATAGGTGATCCACCAGTGATTTCTCTAAGGTAATCCAGGGCGGGGTATCATTCACATTATGCAGAAACCATTGTATGCCTTGATTAAATAGGAGAGCAGACTGGAATCTCCTGAAATGAACCAGGTCAACACCATCTAACTCTTTGGAAAGTCTTAATTTCTTTATAGAACTACATTGTTTCTTCCCACTCCAGAGTAATTTATTACCCAATTACTCACACAGTCATAGGTCCCTTTCTAGATAGGGGAATTACCGGAATAGGTAAATATAACATCTTTTTTCAGTATATTTACTATTTTAGCTTGAATCTAAGCTATAGTAGAGAAAGTGCTGGTTATGAAAGGGGTTAGCTATTTCTCTCCAATGTAAGCTACTTTGGGGAAAGAGCTGAACATCCAATTGATTATATTTAGTATTCCAACTCCAATCTAACTATATTAGATAAGGTGTTGGACATTAAATTAAATGGTTTAGATTTGCTATTCCTGCTCTGAATTAATATGCATTGGAAAGTCTCAGGGCATGAAAGGGGTTAGATGTACTATTCCCACTCTACTCTAACCTACATTGGAAAAGGTATTGGGTATTCAAGGGGTTTCATTTACTATTCCCACTCTGATCTAACCCACGTTTGGAAAATGTTGGACATTAATGTGGTAAGATTTACTATTCCTACTCCAATATAAGTTACACTGGGGAAGATGTTGAACTTTAAAGGGTTTATTTTTACTATTCCCACTCCAATCTAAGCTACATTTGGAAGGTGTTGGACATTTGATGCAAAGCCCAGCCCACCATTTTTACTAGCTAGAGCTCTGCATCAAAACCCAATGTGGTTGCATGGGAATGTTCATGTAACACCTATGGAATGCTCCATTGAAGCAAGTCAAAAAATTACTAAATTAAATACAAAAATTACATTGTCAAACAAAAACATAAAAGTATATATATTCTTTTTAAAATAAATGATACCAAACATATTTCAATCTAATCATTTTATACATTATTTATTTGAAACAATTATCATACATGGAAAAATATTTTAAAAAACTAATAATATTTCACATTACACTTACAAAAATATATTTTTGTAAATTATATAAAATCTTCAATTTTATTTTTAAAAACTCCCCACCCTGTTCCCCATAAAATGTACATTCCACAACTAACAACAATTTGCAAAATAAAAAAAATTACAAAGACAACATCCACTAATACACACAAATTGTAATAATAATATAAAAAGTATTCTAACTTATAAATATAAAACTAAAATCTTACAAAATACAACTTTTTTAAAACCAACATCAATATTTCCTTTAAAAACAAACATCATTCTCATAAAACATTTAAACATTTTAATCAAAAAACATTAAAAAACAAATCTCTGTTATAATACAACAACATTTTTGAAAAAGTGATATAAAACATACAACAATATTATTTGCAACCATATCATTTACAACAATATTAACAACAACACTAAAAACAATATTCATTCTTGTGATAATCATGGCAATTATATTTTGGCTTCAAAACCAAGGTGAAGAATGGAATGCTTAAATTAATCTCAGCCACTGGCTATTGGTCTGGGCAGCATCCCAATCCATCATTTTTTGCCCACCATGCCACCTCAGTTTGGAACTAGAAACAGTGGGCGGGTACAAAACCACATCTGGGCATATCTGTCTCACTCAGGAGTTCAAAAGCAAGGTGATGGATGGAATACTTGAATTAATTTCATTCACTAGCAATTGCTGTGGACTGCATCCCAGTCCACAATTTTTCTCCCACCATGCCACCTTAGTTTTGACCCAGCCATATGCAAATCAGTCTTGACCCTGATCCATTGGGACAGTCCAGCATGAACTGACAGGCCAGGTCCTCCCTGCACCAGAGCACAAGCAACCCAGAATCAGCTTCACCCGTATTAGCGCAAATCAGTCAGCTATTGCCTGGTTCCAGTGGCACAGTAAGCACGGGACCCACATCATTACATTCTCATCAAACTTAGGGCTTCAAAATCAAGGTGATGGATGGAATTCTTGAATTAATCTCAGCCACTGGCAATCGCTCTGGACCGCATCCCAATCCACTGTTTTTCACCCACCATACGACATCAGAAAATATTTTTGATGTCACGATTTGAATGCAACTGTATTATAGCAAGGTGAAATTTGCATTTCGGTATTTGGTAAAACAATAAAAAGATATTTCAAAGCAATGAAATGGTAAAGAGGTTTGTACTTCCCAGGAACAGAAACACAAACAGTTTTATTTCATTTTTTACTTAATAGTAACTTTGACAGTGTACCATTTGGCACATGAACTTACTAACTGGAAAACGTTTTTGTAAGGATCTGCCAGTAAGTGTTACATATCCAGATCTCTTTCCAAACACAAGCATGCCAAATGAATCCACTCATAGTTCCTTCTAGAAAGTGTAACCAATGGCACAATATTTAACCCTCTACTGGAAAAGGTTATTGCAGAAATCTTCTCCCAATTTAGATAGTTTTGCATAACTGCATAGCAATACAAAGAATATTGTTAAAGTAACATTCCAAAAGAGAACAGTGAGGAAATTACATTCTGTAATTCCATAAATTGAGAAACAGACTTGGGGGCACATTTACTAACAATTTGTGCCACAAGAGTGACTCAAAAGGGTACAAACTGTTGATTTAGATTTTACTTTCCAGAGTAAAACTGCACTGGATAGTTGCCCTAAAGCAAAGTATCCATAATGCTGCACTGTCTCGCTTTGGGCATTCCCATGCAACCACCCTTTGTGTTTTGATACAAAGCTCTATCTAGTCAAAATGGTAGACAGGGATTTGTTTAAAAAAATAATTAAAAATTAAGTTAGTAGTGCTGTAACATTATCTCCATATTTTGTTCCACATATAATAACAATATCTAGAATGAATTTGCAATAATATGTAACATTAAATTATTTTTTCTATTTTTTTAGTCAAATAATCTTTTTTTACTTACTCCATACTTTACAACAGGGAGACTCCACAGTTGGGTTGCAGATCTCCCTATGGTAAGGTACATGGAAATCTTAAAACGTTTATTAAACTTTATAATAAATAAGTAAACATATTTTTATGTTAAATATCAATGTAAATTAATTTTGTATATTTATTTTAAATGTAGAATAAAATAAAAATGTGACACAGCACTATTACCTTAAAATTATTATTTTAATGTGCATTAATAATTAATAAATGTGATCTATAGACTTAATTATAAATGACTGAGTTATATTTTAGTAAACATTAATATTACATTATACACTCAGAAAAAGTCTGTTAACATATTTCATAAATTAAAAATGTGTTTTATTTCTGGATGTTTTTAACAATAAATTATAATTATTTATATTTGAAGCTACTATAAATAAATTAATTTAATTCAATTTAGTATTATTTCAAAAGCGTTTTAGTTCCAGTCCCTACCTGCCTTATTTTCTAAGGGAGGGTGTTGCAGTACCAGTGCTAAGTTTAGTGTTGGACTTCCTACTGTTTCTTTTGGCAACAGCAGCTTACACTTGTAAATGTGGTTCCACCCCTCTTTCATGGGTGGAGACCAGTCTATACATTTGAGTAACTTTAAACAAAGAGTTTGTGACTAGCCCGACCTTGTAAAATTACTCAAAAGTCTAAGAATAAACTTGCACGTTTAACTTACTCTTGAGTGTAAGTTACCTTTAGGAATAGCCCTGAATATTTCCAACACATTGAGAGACATCTCACAGCATATTTATATTTTTCAGAAGCAAACTCATACTTCGGGGATTTGTGTTTTAAAAACATAAAATACTGCAAGGCTCACCAAACCACCATGATATAATGATCGCTGTCATTGAGCGGTTTTGTCAAAAGTGCTCTCTCCTTGATGGTGGAAACACTTTCGGTGAAAATTTCCCACATGATAGGGAAATCTAACTTTGACATCATGTTGCCGGTTGGGATGGTCGAGTGGGTGATGGGCCACTCAACCATAAAAGAGGCCTAAGTCATAAAATTACCACTGTTCCTTTTCATGCCGAACAGGTCCAAAGCCAACGTTTTTGAGAAAGTTATATTCTTAATAAACTATCCATGTTTAAAAAGCCTTTTGATTATAACACTGGTCTTTTACTTAAACATAAAATGGACTATGAAACTGAAGTAAATTATATCATACATAACAAAGAATATTAACTTATTTCAATGAAGCACAGCAGGGTCTGACTGGGACAGAAAACAGGACTGGTCACCAAAATAAAAGTGGCCCCATAAGCAAATCAGAGAGCTAAAATGTGTCCAATATTTGATAATTGGGGTAGTTTTGAACTTGTGGACACACTGTATAGGTGTTTTCCAAGGAAAATGAGACTGCATGCATTTGTGGGTGCTGCAAGCAATAAATGTAGTAATGTCAGGAAAATCAACAGATTAAAAAAACGGACCAGTAAACCACAAAACGGATCCACAAATAGCTAAAACAAAAACTGCCCACACACTAATCTGTCAGACCAGCCCTTCAGGCACTGTCTGATTGTCCTATAGGCCAGTTCATCCCTGAATTGCAGAGTAGTAGAGAGAGGCCTATTAACTCCGATGGGTATGGTCCTTCTGAATTGTGACGTCCACAGAAACACCACAGACTAGTGTTGTTTCCCCATAACTTTCGGCAATTGAAAACTGCTGAAACGTCTTTGGGGAAACTGCACGGAAGAATGGGTAATTACAAACTGAATTGGACACCGAGTTACTTCTTTACTCACTAAATCCTCATTTCAATTGCAATTTCATTTTCACAGAGCTCTAACACCAGCAGGTTTCCGGGTGTCAATCATCAGATATATATAAACCCCCATGGAATTGGTTGGCAGATTAAGTATGTTTTCAACCTCTTTCTAAAGCCAAAGAAACCCTGTGTCAGCTCAAGGGCACTTGATTCTACACTTTCCTAGGTGCTAAGTCGGAGGAGCATCGCACCACTGGTTTTAAGCAAAAAGGGAAAAATAAAATGATAATAACACGCTGTTATTATCATTTTATTTTTCCGTGCTGATGCAGTTCGGCGGTAGGGGTGGGGCTGGCCTGTTCTGCTCACAGAGCAGAGGAAGCAGTGGTTGGGCCACTTTCTAAGTGCGAATGACAGTTTGGCCAGCCGTCTTAGGCCATCTTGGGCCGGCCAAACAGTCATGCACACTTAGCATGTTCTCCACTGGGCTGTAATACATAGTCTGGGTGGAGAACATGCACAGGCTCCCAGTCCCCGCCTGGGCGCCAAACCACAGCGCTCAGACCAATCACAACACTGCTGCTAGCATCTTTGTCATTGGCTTAGGGAAGTCTGGAAGCCTGTGAGCTTCTGGTCCACACAGAAGCAGAGGGCGGAGGCGAGGCGGCAGCTGGCCAGCTGGCCAGCCGGCAGGTAAGTGAACTTTTCTTTTTTTCTTTTCCTTTCTATTTTTTTAACCCCCCACGGCCCACTACTAATGCCCGGGAGCAGCCGCTACTGCGCTTTCCTACTTCAGGGAGTGACGTGCCTGTCTACTCATTTTTCTATCAAGTGCTTGGAGGAGGTTGGATTGTTAACAAACTGTCTGGGCTGGCCATTAGCGTAGATGGAAATTTGCCCCTTTGACTGGTGTTGTGGTAGAAAAATACAGCAATTGCGAGGATTCAGTGTGATCCTTAGGACTCTGTACACCGGTGCCACTGAACCTGCTGCACTAACCGTTGCTATGCCACTGGGGCATGCCAGTATTGTTCAAATAATGTTCGTAAGCAATCATCCTTTGGTAAATGACTTTATCAATCAAACAGAGACATTAGATTTGCATTCCCTTCTCCACAAGCAGTCAGTGCTGGGTGTAGCATCGCCGTGCCTGACCTGACTTGTGACGTCAAGGTCAGGCATAGCGGAGGCGGAAGAGGAAGGGCGGGGGAAGAAGAGAGTTAGTGAGGGATACGTGAGGAGAGAATAAAGACGTGTCCTGAGATACCCGTGTCCGTGTCATTTTTACCGGGCCCGACACGAAACTGGGGTCTACATGCCTGTTGGACTTGGCCCTTTTAGGCAGGTTCACCCCTAAACTTTTTGCCTTAAGTTCTGACATGGTGTTGGTGGTTTTAGGCCTCTGGGCACTTTAGCACTGTGGTCCAGTGTAAAGTGCGTGCGCTCTCTGAGTTACAGTGGTAAGGTTGGCCTGCCCTCCCATAGGAATGCATTGGGGATTCCCTGATCAGTGTGTGTCAGTGGAAATTCCTGTTATGAGAGGAGCAGTGTGGTCAAGTCTGGTATGTATGAAATGGTGAGAATAAATGCTGCGCAATGGTGTGCGCAGATTTATTGTGGTTATTTTAGAAATGCCACTTTTAGAAGTTGGCATTTCTGTGTGCTGTGTGTCTGCCTGCCTGATGTGAATTGCATGTCTGGCTGGTGGGTGACAGGGGCTGGGAGGTGTGTGTGGCTCCAGGAGGGGCAGGGTGAGTCAGCGCTGGGCTGAATAGGACCTCTGGGCTGGGGGTAGTGGGAGGAGTAATCCCCTGACTCTGAATAGGAGTGTGCCTGCCCTGTACAATGCTGGCTCCGCCCCCTGTGGTGTGGCGGATCACCTAGCCCCCATCTGACAAAGGGGAAGAGGAGCTTGCAAAACAAAGTGCTCCAAATCCCCCCTGAACCAGTTGCATCTGGTTCCCCCATGCCCTGCACTAAAGACAAAGGAAATGTTGATATAAATATAGGGGCTGTGACCCCATGAAGTTATTCTGTACCTGTTCCTAAACCTGCGGGGGCGTGCTGCTGCTGGGGCCCAGGAGGACCTGCCAGGAGGGCTGCCTCCCTGGGCCCAGCATTGCCCCCTGATTCCTAAAGACCTTTTTTTGTTCTGAGGAGCTGTGGCTCCTAGCGCCTGGAAGTGCTTTTTTTTTTTCCCCTTTTAATCGTCTCAGAAGAGGAGAGGATAGCGGGGGCTGCGCGGCGCGATGCGGCAGCCCCTTTTGAGAGGGAATCCCGACGTGAGTGATTCCCCCATGATGCGGCTTTAGGAGCGGGTGCCCACCCCGCATTGATGCTGACTGCGAGCAGGAGCCTACCCTGCTTTGGGATCATAATTTAGCGGGTGCCCACCCCGCGTTCTGAGTGATTTCATGTTGGAGAGCGGGTGCCCACCCCGCTCTCATGCTATTGTGGACAGCGGGTGCCTACCCCGCATAGTGCCGCCGAAGCAAGAGGAAGCGGCTGCCGCGATCGCGCGGCAATCAGGAAGTCAGGCTGCCTTGCCTGACTGTGGGCGGGGCGCATCCAGGAAGTCCCGTCATCGGGAAAAGCCTTCCGGAGCCTTGCGGGCTCCACCTGGAAGTCCCGGATCCCAGGAGGGGGCCCGGGTGAAGGGAGGCGGGGCGGCCGAGGCCGCCGATGGCAGCACAGGGCCCCCGTGGCAGAGGGGGAGCCCCGCGGTATGGAGATTGCGGCGCCCGGGGCACGAGGCACACTGTCGGTGCCTGCCCCCGCCGCATGGAAGAGAGCCGGTCCTGAGGCCTGAGGGGAGAAGTCCGGAGTGCGGACCAGCCGAGGAGTCGTCTTCTGCCGGTCCCACAGTGAGAGGAGAGCCTCCCCAGACCAGCCGGTGAGTGGGGGGGATGCTCAGGCACTAGGAGTGCCAGTGCGAAGTTCGCCTTGGGCCACATCTGTTTTGTAGGGCCCCAGAGGGGGTCCAGAGGGCACAGAGGTGCCCGGGCCTGTCTTATGAATTCTCAGTAGCGCCGCCGTAGCGGGCAACTGCAACGTGGGCTGATGGCTGATCCCAGCTGTCCTGCGAGAGCATAGGCAGCTGCAACGATAGGGGCGAAGTTATTAGGAGAGCCCCATGGAGACCCCGAGGGCACAGTTGTGCCAGGGTCTAGTTGCGTATTCCCAGCTGCGCCGCACCAGCGCGGGCAGCTGCAACGTTTGGCGCACCTTTGCATAAGCTTCCCTGAGAGGGACACGAGAGGGTACAGGGGTGCCAGGGCCTTCACTTGATTCACAGCTGCGCAGCACTTAGTGCCAGCTGCTACGTTTAGGCCACAGTTCTTTGGGGGCATCTTTGAGAGAGATAGGAGTGAGATACACTCCTTTGCCCCAGTGCAATGGCGCACAATGGATTCCGCTGCCTTGGCAGCAGCCCTGACATTTTGGACGTAGGGCATTTGAGCCCCTTTGAGAAGGCCAGTTGGCCAGGGGGACTGTGAGGTTTGTAGGGCGCCAGGCCCTAATGTGATTTATGTGGTGCTAGGAAATGTGATTCATGTACTATGATTTACGCACCCTGTGTTATGCCTCTAACTGTGGTTTATGTATGAGGTTATTTGCATACTGTGGTTTATGCTAGTGAGATTATTCTCTACTGTGAGTTATGCCCCAAATTTGAGTTATGGTTAGGAGGTTAGGGTCTAATGCGTTTAGACTTATGAGATGATTGCATAATGTGTTTATGCTGGTGAGGTTGGCGCAGAATGTATTTCACGCCCAAATGTGATACTGTGCATATTAGGGTTTATGTTACAGGATGATGCTGAGTTTGCCAGTGATTACTGGCTGTGTTCTACATTTATTATAAGTTCTACATTTACTAAGTTCACTTTGTGATGGTTCTGACAGTGGTCCAGTTGGCCCTGTCAGGTGTACATAATCCCTTGTAGATATTACCTAGTGCCAGGTGGCGCAATGTATATTATGTGATTACTATTCTAATGTGTTATGAGAATACAAAGGCTATTTTTGATATAACCTTGTGTGGAGTTCCTTTTGTGGTGTGCCTAGTATGTTGTTGCTGTGTGCGTGTTGCGCAAACGCTTTACACATTGCCTCCGGGATAGGCCTGACTGCTCGTGCCAAGCTACCAAGGGGGTGAGCAGGGGTTATCTTTGGCGTGTAACTCCCTTGCCCTGACTAGAGTGGTGGTCTCTGCTTGGCTTTGGCGCAAGCCTTAGCCAACCAGAGATCCCATTTCTAACATTGGTGGTCAGCGGTGAGGATAGGACTTGCGTTTGCGCAGTACCACAGCGACAACTGGTTGCACTACAAGCTCTGCATTTTAGATAGTCACATGGATGGGGATTATTGTTTCTGAGTTTGTTTTAAGTATCATTTCTTTGAAATGTCGTTTATTGTTGCACTATGAGTTGGGGGTCCTGCCAATGACAGAAACCAGAGAATCTGGAGGAGTTTTGTACTGCCCTTGTGCAGACTGCTATTTCTGGGGTGGCCCTGCAGCGCAAGCTGGAGGAGGTAACTGCCCCTGTGCTGTCTGCTATTTCTAGGGTTGGCCTACAGTGGTATCTTAATTGGCATGGAGTAACTAGCTCGGGGGGGTAGATTATCCCCTAAGTGCAGTTTTAGTTTTCTGGAATCCCCAGTAAGGGTGGGATCCAGTGGTGGCAGCAATATGTAGTCCAGTGCAGGAAGTCCCATTCCCATATCCCAGGGTATGGTACCTGGTTCCCGGTTAAGAGGGGGACAGGTTGAGATTCAGGGGCAGTAAGATGCTGTCTCACCAGTCGGGGTGGGGGAGTATGTGGATGAGTGTTCTGGTGCACTGGACGTTTGGGTGATTGGTTAGCACGGTAAATGGTGTTAAAGGGCTGTTCAATCTGTTTTGTCAGATAGAACATGCCCCGTAATTGTTTTCCGGAGTCGCGCCTACACCTGTTGGAGTGTGTGAGTTCTTTGATTCTAGGGAGCTTGCATTGGGGAGTGAGACTAGAAGAATGGTGCAGGTGTCTTCCAACCCAGAGTGGTGGAAGTGGTTCAGAGTAGCCCAGCTAGGTGCCCTTATAGTGAGGAGGTTGTAGGGACTCACATCCTGTCTCGCAGGAGAAGGAGTGAGATTGGGCTGTGTCCCGAAGTGCCCGCACCTCAGTCTCCAGTACTGGATGGTTCTTAGAGGGAACACCAGGTAGGGAGCCTAGTCTGTCCTGTTGGACCGTTCTTCGAGGGGGATCTCCCCGTGTTAGGTGAGCTGGGAGTGTCTGTAATCAGGCCTCCATCAGTTCTAGTGTCTGGCAGTGCCACTCCTAAGTGGAGGGTGCAGAAGTCCAGATTGAGGGGTGAGAGGGGGAAAGAGTCCTCAGTGGAAGAACCAGTGGGTCAGGGGCCAGCCAGAATGGCTGAGTCACCAATGATTGGCCATGGTGACGCCACTTCTGTCCGGGGGCATCTTCACGCACTGTCAGAGGTACAGGAGGTCGTGAGCTCTACGCCAGGCAAACTGTCACACAACACATTAGTTATGTGTCACCCTCAGGGGGGGAATGCGTGCTCCCCATGAAGTCCTGGTTCGCCGGGCATCTGACCAAAGTGTACCGTCCCTGGGTTGGGGAGCCAAGTTCAGGTGTTTCCTGTCCTGGATGGAAGGGCAACTGTAATCAGTGTCCTGACCGGTTTCCCTTCTAGAGGTACCACTCCAGTTGGGAGGGTATAGGGCTCTGGAAGGGGGTGCAGAGGGAGGGAGTCCTCGCCTCTGACCCCGGTGCAGCCGGTGAATTTGGATCCCAGGTGGTAGACCAGTTTATGGAGAGAGGTCCTGAACTGGTGGGAGAGTTGTGTTCTGGGGGTGCTTCTCCTGGGAGAGTGCGGAACCTCAGAAGGGAGGTAGGGTGAGGAGACACTTCGCCCGTGACCTCTGGTCAGCCTGAGGGTGCGGACCCTAGGTTGGAGGATCAGTGGTAATTTGGAACTACACTGAGAGGAAGAGTGGAGAATGGCTATTATGTGCCAGGGGTTACTGCCCCCCACTCTGTGGATTGGCAAGGACCAGTGGCATCTGGGTGGCCTAGGGCCTGGTCCTGGCCGTGGACAACTAGGAAGTACCAGTGGGGTAGCCTAGTTGGGCCTGAGAGTTCTTTTTCAGAAGGAACCACGTGGGTTTAGAGTGGCGTAGAACCGGAGGGTGTCCCTGCAGTGAGGGCCCGCGTCCGTGTTCTATCGCCCGAAGCAGGGAAACCCATCAAGGTAGTGATTGGTCTACCCTGCGTTTTGGCTGGAAAGGGGTTGTGTTGGACTTGGCCCTTTTTGGCAGGTTCACCCCTAAACTTTTTGCCTTAAGTTCTGACATGGTGTTGGTGGTTTTAGGCCTCTGGGCACTTTAGCACTGTGGTCCAGTGTAAAGTGCGTGCGCTCTCTGAGTTCCAGTGGTAAGATTGGCCTGCCCTCCCATAGGAATGCATTGGGGATTCCCTGATCAGTGTGTGTCAGTGGTAATTCCTGTTATGAGAGGAGCAGTGTGCTCAAGTCTGGTATGTATGAAATGGTGAGAATAAATGCTGCGCAATTGTGTGCGCAGATTTATTGTGGTTATTTTAGAAATGCCACTTTTAGAAGTTGGCATTTCTGTGTGCTGTGTGTCTGCCTGCCTGATGTGAATTGCATGTCTGGCTGGTGAGTGACAGGGGCTGGGAGGTGTGTGTGGCTCCAGGAGGGGCAGGGTGAGTCAGCGCTGGGCTGAATAGGACCTCTGGGCTGGGGGTAGTGGGAGGAGTAATCCCCTGACTCTGAATAGGAGTGTGCCTGCCCTGTACAATGCTGGCTCCGCCCCCTGTGGTGTGGCTGATCACCTAGCCCGCACCTGACAAAGGGGAAGAGGAGCTTGCAAAACAAAGTGCTCCAAATCCCCCCTGAACCAGTTGCATCTGGTTCCCCCATGCCCTGCACTAAAGACAAAGGAAATGTTGATATAAATATAGGGGCTGTGACCCCATGAAGTTGTTCTGTACCTGTTCCTAAACCTGCGGAGGCGTGCTGCTGCTGGGGCCCAGGAGGACCTGCCAGGAGGGCTGCCTCCCTGGGCCCAGCATTGCCCCCTGATTCCTAAAGACCTTTTTTTGTTCTGAGGAGCTGTGGCTCCTAGCGCTTGGAAGTGCTTTTTTTTTCCCTTTTAATCGTCTCAGAAGAGGAGAGGATAGCGGGGGCTGCACGGCGCGACGCGGCAGCCCCTTTTGAGAGGGAATCCCGACGTGAAGGATTCCCCCGTGATGCGGCTTTAGGAGCGGGTGCCCACCCCGCATTGATGCTGACTGCGAACGGGAGCCTACCCCGCTTTGGGATCATAATTTGGCGGGTGCCCACCCCGCGTTCTGAGTGATTTCACGTTGGAGACCGGGTGCCCACCCCGCTCTCATGCTATTGTGGACAGCGGGTGCCTACCCCGCATAGTGCCGCCGAAGCAAGAGGAAGCGGCCGCCGCGATCACGCGGTGACCAGGAAGTCAGGCTGCCTTGCCTGACTGTGGGAGGGGCGCATCCAGGAAGTCCCGCCACCGAGAAAAGCCTTCCGGAGCCTCGCGGGCTCCACCTGGAAGTCCCGGGTCCCCGTGGCAAAGGGGGAGCCCGCGGTATGGAGATTGCGGCGCCCGGGGCACGAGGCACACTGTCGGTGCCTGCCCCCGCCGCATGGAAGAGAGCTGGTCCTGAGGCCTGAGGGGAGAAGTCCGGAGTGCGGACCAGCCGAGGAGTCGTCTTCCGCCGGTCCCGCAGTGAGAGGAGAGCCTCCCCAGACCAGCCAGTGAGTGGGGGGGCTGCTCAGGCACTAGGAGTGCCAGTGAGAAGTTCGCCTTGGGCCACATCTGTTTTGTAGGGCCCCAGAGGGGGTCCAGAGGGCACAGAGGTGCCCGGGCCTGTCTTATGAATTCTCAGTTGCACCGCCGTAGCGGGCAACTGCAACGTGGGCTGATGGCTGATCCCAGCTGTCCTGCGAGAGCGCAGGCAGCTGCAACGATAGGGGCGAAGTTATTAGGAGAGCCCCATGGAGACCCCGAGGGCACAGTTGTGCCAGGGTCTAGTTGCGAATTCCCAGCTGCGCCGCACCAGCGCGGGCAGCTGCAACGTTTGGCGCACCTTTGCATAAGCGTCCCTGAGAGGGACACGAGAGGGCACAGGGGTGCCAGGGCCTTCACTTGATTCACAGCTGTGCAGCACTTAGTGCCAGCTGCTACGTTTAGGCCACAGTTCTTTGGGGGCATCTTTGAGAGAGATAGGAGTGAGAGACACTCCTTTGCCCCAGTGCAATGGCGCACAATGGATTCCGCTGCCTTGGCAGCAGCCCTGACATTTTGGACGTAGGGCATTTAAGCCCCTTTGAGAAGGCCAGTTGGCCAGGGGGACTGTGAGGTTTGTAGGGCGCCAGGCCCTAATGTGATTTATGTGGTGCTAGGAAATGTGATTCATGTACTATGATTTACGCACCCTGTGTTATGCCTCTAACTGTGGTTTATGTAAGAGGTTATTTGCATACTGTGGTTTATGCTAGTGAGATTATTCTCTACTGTGAGTTATGCCCCTAATGTGAGTTATGCTTAGGAGGTTAGGGTCTAATGCGTTTAGACTTATGAGATGATTGCATAATGTGTTTATGCTGGTGAGGTTGGCGCAGAATGTATTTCACGCCCAAATGTGATACTGTGCATAATAGGGTTTATGTTACAGGATTATGCTGAGTTTGCCAGTGATTACTGGCTGTGTTCTACATTTATTATAAGTTCTACATTTACTAAGTTCACCTTGTGATGGTTCTGACAGTGGTCCAGTTGGCCCTGTCAGGTGTACATAATCCCTTGTAGATATTACCTAGTGCCAGGTGGCACAATGTATATTATGTGATTTCTATTCTAATGTGTTATGAGAATACAAAGGCTATTTTTGATATAACCTTGTGTGGAGTTCCTTTTGTGGTGTGCCTAGTATGTTGTTGCTGTGTGCGTGTTGCGCAAACGCTTTACACATTGCCTCCGGGATAGGCCTGACTGCTCGTGCCAAGCTACCAAGGGGGTGAGCAGGGGTTATCTTTGGCGTGTAACTCCCTTGCCCTGACTAGAGTGGTGGTCTCTGCCTGGCTTTGGCGCAAGCCTTAGCCAACCAGAGATCCCATTTCTAACAATGCCTCTGTGACATGGTCAAACTTCCTCATTTGGCAAATGTGCTGCCCAGCTGGGTTTTGGTTTCATTGTAACTCGTTTTCAGATTGACTGACAGTAGTCTCATCTCGACATTATACAGATTGTTACTATCTGGGAACTTACTGATGTTTAACATGTTTTTGTAGCGTAAGCTCACCGCCACACTTCATTATTTTTTTCACCCAGTATTCGAGGGATCTCATGCTTTTTAGCCAAGTTGATGCCTGGACACCTTTTTTGCTTTCCAAATAACAATAGCTGAGTTTAATTAGCATTGACCTTCAGGAGGTTCCTCACTCATCCAAGCTGCTACCTCCATCGGGAAGTTATGTATCCTACTCGCACCTCCAGGTGCATTTGGCTCGAGTCATATGATGATGTGAGTATTGTCAGCTTACAAATATGGCTTCCATCCCAAACTAAGATTATTGAGATTTGCTGTTGGCCAAACATCCATATTGAACAGAATAAGAGAGAGCGGTGAGCCCTCTGGTACATCTTTCATGCAGACATTCACTTTAACCACCTGTACCCTCTCTCTCTGAAAGGACTAAAAGCAGCTCTGTACAGGTCCGTCAATGCCTGACTCTTTAATATGGTTTATCAAAATAAACTCTATCAAAATCTTCAAAGAGTTCTAAACATAACTTTACAACTGAATGCCCCATATCTAATTACTGTCTCCATGGCTAGGATGAGGGTATCTTGTCTCTCTTGCTTCCCTGAAGCAAAATTGATGTTCATTCATTTTTCAGTGAACTTCAGGGTTCCATTCAGACTATCCACTAACATAGCATCATTGGAGTTAACAGGACCCCCAGTAACACTGCCTCCGGGTAGTTTGAATTTTCTGTATGCGATTGTGGGGCACTCGTAATGGGACCCATAATGCACATTTGCAAGCTGCTCATATATCAGATGTTCTTGTTATGACCATACTAGATCCCTACCAAAACATAAAAGCTTAGTTTGCTGGGGAAAATTGACTGCTGGAGAAACTAAAAAATACATATCAGCTTTAGACATGTGCTTATGGATTGTCTATAAACTTCTGATTGGTAGAAAGAAGCAGGCGCGGTCGGTGGTAGGAGTGCCGGTCGGGCGGTGACGTGGGGCGGGGGAGGGGCAGGGTGGGGGGTAGTAAACTACGGATTAAGGCCTAATACAGGTAAGTAAACATTTAAATAAGTAAAACGAATTTCGTTGCGCGCACTGCCTCGCATTTGGCGATGCAGCGCTCACAACGAAATTCGTTTTTCTTATTTAAATGTTTACTTACCTGTATTAGGCCTTAATCCGTAGTTTACTACCCTCCACCCTGCCCCTCCCCCGCCCCACGTCACCGCCCGACCGGCACTCCTACCACCGACCGCGCCTGGAAAGAAGTGAAAGACATACTGTGCATAACAACATGTACAGACATAAGACATTAAATGAAACTGTTTTGCTTAATGACATCAGGGGCTGTGTTACACAAAGTGCCATGGAGGCACGAGGGGCAAGTGTCCGCCCTGGGGGAATTCGGTATTAGGGACTGCAGATGCTTGTGTAGCCCTTTCTGTAATACAGATGGCTCTGGTGCACATGGAGCATCAACCGGATCACAAAATAGCATTCTCTCATTTTCGTTAGGGTTTGCCCATGCAAATGAGGGAACACTTTGCCTCTGCACCTGTGGCGTATTATAGATTCAGGCGCATAGGCAATGGAATGGAGATATCACTGTCGGCACAAAAGAGTGGCACAGAATTAGTGTGCTACTGAGGGTGATCATGAAAAATGAGAAAGGGAGTCTCATGAATCCCCACGGACATTCCCCAGCAGGCAGGTACAGTCACTCACTGCACCACCTGCAGGGGAGGTCTCTTTCCCCCTTTAAAAAGCAGGCCGACTTCCTGCCTAGAAAGTGAAAGATGGACCAGCTGCTTCAGATAGCCAGTACGTCTCTCAACAATGTGATGCTCCCTTAGCATGTAGGAGTTTGCAGCTGTGCTGGGAGCAGCACATTAACTATAATAGGACACATTGGCTAGGACTACACAAGGTACACCCAATTAAAGGTGTGCGGTGATGCAGATCAGAGTAGTGTACCCTTTACATAATATGGCCCCAGGTGTGTTAGCCATTTATCAAAAACAGTGAATATTATATGACTGAAGGAGATCTTACTGAGCTGTTGGAAGGTAGGGATTAAATTTTGAGTTTGAAAAGTACAAGTCTCACTCAGATTGACAAGGTAATATATAAATATAGAGTCTGAAGGAACTATTTGTAGTTTTGAGGTCAACCAAGACGAAACATGTGGCTTTGACATCATCTTGTAAAGCATTTGGGTTAATTATTTAAGTTTTCGCCATTATGTTTTTTAACATCGTTTTTGCTTTTTTGTAAGAATGATTTGTGTCAGAGAATACTACATGGCTTGTTAAATTAGAACTCATATTCTTAGTTTGGGAAGGACAAGCTCAACATAGGGCCCGATTACGATGTCGTTAGGAAGGGCTCCGGATGGGATTCGGTATTGTCGAATCCGATTCGGAACCCTTGTTTCCTACCAAATCGGTCGCCTTTCTGGACGACCGAGTACGAGGAAAGAAAGCCATCTGGGCTGTCCGAATCGGTTCCGAATGAGATTCAGGCAGCCCCAGTCATTCGGAGCCAAATCGTACAGTTTCCGAATGAGTGAGTAGGATGACCAATTCGGAAAGCCGTTCCGAATCAGTTCGACCGAGATGAAACAGCTGTGGGAATCGGTCTTCACCCGTAGGCCTCCGGATGGAGCTCGTGAGTTTACCCAAGGGACCCCCCTTCTCAGCCAAGCACAGTGTGGCAGGCGCCATGGGTTGCCCGCCACAGGATGCAACGGTTTTCCCCACCCAACCCTTTTTCCAATGGGAGCCTGTGTTCTCATTTGGTACACAGGCTCCCATTGAAGTCAATGGAAGTCAGACCGAACCGAGTCCGTAAGCATCCAGACACATCGTAATCGGTCGGTAGGACTCCCACAATATGAATCATTTGGAACGCATTCCTAACCCGATTTGGTGGGAATGCTTTCCTAACGACCTCGTAATCGGCCCCCAAGAAGAGATAAGCTTATGAGACAACTTTGGATGTAGAAGCTATCTACTTTGTGTGTTCTAAAGTCAATTTTGTGATGTAAATTATTGTAAACATTCCTTCCATCTTGAAAAATCTATTACCTCTTCTAGTAAAGCAAATTAAGAGTTCAAATTTAACCCAGTTAAAGAATGCTGCTTGAACTTATGAGGTGAATGGAAAGGATAGAACATTCGGAATGTAGAGCATATACTTGACCAAACTGGTCAGTACAGAGTAGCAGTGAGCCAACACAGCTCCAATAGAGAACCTCAGCCCAAGGATGTTTGCAATGGTTGGTAAAAATGGGGTGAAAATCAATTTAATGATATGAGTAAGTGCCTTTTTGTGGGGATTTTTCTGGCTTTGGGAAATATAGGTCAGTGATACAGCCTAAGATTCTAATTCATACTGCTGGTTATGTTTGGATTGGTGACCCAGTCCTGCTGGATTAATTGTTGGGGCATGCCTGCATGTGAAAGAACAAGTGAACAAGGAAATCCTCCCAATGGCCAAAGATTTAGTTAGTTCCAGGGTGTTCTCAGGAAATTTGAGACCTTATGAAATATGTTTCAAATAGTTTGCAGGGACAGCAGCTGATCCACGTGGTATTCAAACTACTTCCATTCATTAGAGATTCTCCATAATCCACATGATCCCTCTATAAATATAAGACTTAGGGCCTGATTATGATTTTGGCGGTCCGACCGCTGGACCGCCATTGTAGCGGCCAGGAGTATGCCGCCAAACCGGCGGCATCCCAACTAATGCATTACCAGCTAACCACTGGGCTGGCGATGTTGCGGCAGTGGTGCCATGGTGGCTTTATGCTTCAGCTCATAGAGAGCCTGCAGCACATGCTGCCGCCTTGGCACTGCCTCTTGCACATCAGAGCACTGTGTATCATGCACCATGTCCAGCATGGCACACAGTGCACGCACAACAGTGCAAGAAGAGGGGAGCACAACCTGTGCCCCCATGCACCCCCCCACGCTGCAATGCCCTGGGATACTGTTTGTGGTCCCTTCCCTGCCTTTCAGCTGACCATTTCATGGTGGAGTTCCCGTCATGAAAAGGTCAGTGGTAAGGCAGGTCGTAATCTTCATGGAGGTGCCGGCATCGGCACCGCCGGCACAGACTGCCGCTTTCCTCACCACCGGCCTGTCAGAAACCAGGATCCTGGTGGTGGCAGCGGTCTTGCTTTGATCTTGTTGTGGTCCAACTGCCAACCTCGTAATCGGGCGGTCGGAACACTGAGGAGGCAGCGGTCAGACCGCCAGCGTGGGTACAGCGGTCTTGGGACCACCATACTCGTAAGCAGGCCCTTACTCCAAATACTCAACCACCAGGAACCAGTTACACAGGTGCCAATGGAAGAAGTCTGAGATTAAGGTCTCAATTTTGACAAACACCAAGGGCATGATTTAGAGTTTGGTGGAGTGGAAGCACTGCCATGAATTTGCAGTGCTGGAGATCCACCAAAATTGTGGTTCTTCCACTCTATTTAGGTTGCAGGAAGAACCAGTGATCTGCTGGCAGAGCCCTTGATGGTTCCTCTAGCTGAAGCACTTCACAGAAGGCCTGTCTGCCAAAATGCCATCAGTCAGTGTACATTACAATGTCATTCTGAAATACCTTTGTGTTGCTTGGGACTGCCAAGGAATGGGTCCTGAAACAGGAAACAAAACATATGTCCCCCATGTGCTGAGAGAAAACTCCCAGGGCTTCAGGACCAATATATTTCTGCTTTTCAAAACAAACATCTTTGCTAAGCAGATGCTTTATATATAGTCCCAACTATGCAAAACTTCTGTGCCTTCAGAGGAGCTGCTGCAGCTGCAAGGCACAGAGATCCCCACATGACAGGATTGCATCTCTAGGTATGGTGGGCGTTCGCCCTACAGGGAAGTGGGGACCATAGATTTCACTGAACTGGCACACCTTCCATCAAACTCTAACTGGGGCCCCAAATCAGGAACCCAACTTCCCCACTAGCAGACCAAGTCCTTTGAACAGAAATAGAAACACTAGGTAGGAACAACTATTATTCCTTCAAAGGTAACGAGTAATCCTTCACTGTGGAAGCCTGGTTGGTCTCCCTTTCTGTTCCAAATCTAAATCTTGATATGAGGGAAAGTATCTGAGCAGGGAGATTTAAAAGCAAAAGGCTAGTGCACCATTGGTAGTCGCAGTTCAGCACACAACGTATTAGTTGTAACACACACCACTCACACATTGCCTATAGCATAAAATAAAGTATGCTTACGAACCTTGCATTCTGGCCAGGTAAGTCTAAGATGGGGTTCTGGGAAAATAATAAAATAAGGATTTCATTTTTGCTGGTAGAGTTCCATCTGGAGCCTGAAACGTTTCCTCACCCAAACCACAGAAACCAAACCAGCCCTGGAATATAGAGATATTGGTCCCATTGTGACACCACCAGACAGCACTTCCACTGAGAAATGGTGTCTTTTAGACTCTGAAGTCATACTGAGTGAACAGAACATGGGCAAAGTTTAATACAAATTTCTAGAAGAAACAAGTTTACTAACAGCTTTCGGCCCATTGTTCGGCAGTGTCGTTGAACTTCAAAAGAAGAGTATATTAGCTTAGGCTAATTGCAGTTACCGCCTGTCTGGACGACTACATGATCCTACTAAATCTGAAACATATAATAAAACATGAAACCCTCATGTATCAAAAATAAAAACAAAAGACACATAAACCTCTTCCAAATATTTATTTTCTAAAATCCCTTATCAATGAAAAAAATCACTTTAATCAGTTCCAACCAACTTATATATCAAAGTTCAATATAGCTTTTGTAATTTTTGGGCCATTGACACATGAGGTCAGCCTGCGTTTTGGTCACAGAGAGACATATTTTTAAATCGTGAATAATAAAAATCATACTGAACAAACAAAAATTAAGATATGCGTGTAACTATGCAGTGCAACTTGCATTTTACTGTTGTGTTACAATATGGTTGTCATTAATATCTTCAGCTGTTAGAGTCTGCTTAGTACCCTGAATTCATCTCATTTAAGTCCCCGTTCAGAAGGGCTACAGTGAAGGGGAATGAAATGTAATTTCACACAAAGCTTCATCCACTTCATATAATCTGTTTAGCAAGCAAAAGCCACAGCAGTGGTCCAAAGCCTAGGAACACAATAAGGGGCCGATTCCGATCTCGCTCGGACAGCCCTCCGAGAGCTGTCCATAGCGTTACCTTACGACCTACTCATTCTGGGATCCGGTCCGTCCGAACGATGAAGTACGATGTGCAAATGTGTCCAAATCCCGAGCGACACGTACGCTCCGATTCCAGCTACATTTCCCGTACGAGCCGGATCCGTAAATGCTGAATAGAGTCGCCCGGAAGCATTTTCACAGCAGTTTCCGGCCGGCCAAGTACGATGCGTACGTCCTACGCGCCGAACAGGTCGCCACCTCCAGCACGTCACAGCATCCGGAAGAGCAGTATTTCAGGTACGATTCGCGCCTCAACATGATCTACGCCTATGAGATGAACCACCGATCAACGCCTACGAGACGAACCTACTATGAATCCGCTCGAACAGGTCATCCCTGTACTGTACATCTATGACCGGATCAACAACAGGCAGGAACCGACGCGTACGTCGCAGACGGTAAGTCAGACACCCACCACACAAACAAACGTCACGAACCAGCGAAATGCAACACCCACATAGGGGGTGGATATCCCTCTCCACCAGCATTGCCCAACCCATAGGGGTTGGATGGCTATCACCACCAGCATTGTCCAGCCCATAGGGGGTGGATGGCTATCACTACCAGCAGTCCCTACTCATAGGGTGGGGGATGGCTATCACTACCAGTAGTCCCCACCCATTGGGGGTGGATGGCTACCACTACCAGCATTATCTAGCCCATAGGGGGCTTGATGGCTATCACTACCAGCAGTCCCTACTCATAGGGTGGGGGATGGCTATCACTACCAGTAGTCCCCACCCATAGGGGGTGGATGGCTACCACCACCAGCATTGTCTAGCCCATAGGGGGCTTGATGGCTATCACTACCAGCATTGTCCAGCCCATAGGGGGCTGGATGGCTACCACCACCACCATTGTCCAGCCCATAGGGGGCTTGATGGCTATCACTACCAGCAGTCCCTACTCATAGGGTGGGGGATGGCTATCACTACCAGTAGTCCCCACCCATAGGGGGTCGATGGCTACCACTACCAGCATTGTCCAGCCCATAGGGGGGTGGATGGCTATCACTACCAGCAGTCCCTACCCATAGGGGGGTGGGTGACTATCCCTACCAGTAGTCCCTACTCATAGGGGGTGGATGTCTATCACTACCAGTAGTCCCTACACATAGGGGGGGATGGCTATCACTCCCAGCATTGTCAAGCCCATAGGGGGTGGATGGCTATCACTACCAGCAGTCCCTACTCATAGGGGGGGATGGCTATCACTACCAGTAGTCCCAACTCATAGGGTGGGGGATGGCTATCACTACCAGCATTGTCCAGTCCATAGGGGGCTGGATGGCTACCACCACCATCATTGTCCAGCCCATAGGTGGCTTGCTGGCTATCACTACCAGCAGTCCCTACTCATAGGGTGGGGGATGGCTATCACTACCAGTAGTCCCCACCCATAGGGGGTGGATGGCTACCACTACCAGCATTGTCTAGCCCATAGGGGGCTTGATGGCTATCACTACCACCAGTCCCTACTCATAGGGTGGGGATGGCTATCACTACCAGTAGTCCCCACCCATAGGGGGTGGATGGCTACAACTCCCAGCATTGTCTAGCCCATAGGGGGCTGGATGGCTATCACTACCAGCAGTCCCTACCCATCGGGGGGTGGGTGACTATCCCTACCAGTAGTCCCTACTCATAGGGGGGTGGATGACTATCACTACCAGTAGTCCCTACTCATAGGGGGGGTGGCTAACACCACTAGCATTCCCACCCATAGGGGTTGTAGGCCAAACACACCCCCCCTACCATCATGGCAAGATTGTGTATTGTGTGGAAACTGCCTGCAACAGTGACACTAAATGGGAACACATACTGTAACTCGCATCACAGTTGTGACCAAAAGGTGAATGTTGGGCCCAAACCCCAAGCATTTTGAGGAACATTGTGGGAATGGGGTTTAACCCCCCCTCACTACAGTGACCAAAAGGTGAGTGTGGGGTCCAAAACACCAGCATATCAGGAACATTGTGGTAATGGGGTTAAACCCCCCCTCCCCCTCACCATAATGACCAAAAGGTGAATGTGGGGTCCAAAACTCAAGCAAATCTGGAACATTGTGGTAATGGGGTTTAACCCCCCCCCTCACCACAGTGACCAAAAGGTGAGTGCGGGCTTAACAATACCAGCATCTGCAAACCAGCATGTATGATTCCTGGTCCTAACACCACAAGCAAAGTAGTGGCAAAGTAGTGGTTGTGTTGCAAACAAACATAGATCTGTTGAGTGAAAGATTTTTGTGTCGTCTAAAAAACCCTCTGCCGTGTGCAGAAAAGAATCGCACATGGGGGCTGACAATGCCTCCAATGTCCAATTAGACAATGTAAGAAGTGACTATCATAATGCATACACACATATGTTCACTAACAGACACACATACAAAGGAATCCTGTGTATACTGCAGCTTTTAGGTGATCAAGTCCCATACCATGGCAGCAATGGGACATACTAACCATGATGAATGTGCAGACTGATGAGGTAGGAGTCCCAGGGACAGTAGGAAAAAACCTACAACCAACATCCAGCCAATGGCCCACAAAAGCTATACCAATGCATGGGTGCAGATGCACAAACACAACCAGCCAGCCTCACACTGCATATCGAACACAACATGTGTGTGTGTGTCTCAGTGTACCCAGGCTAGTACGACACACATGATGTGGGGCTGAACTCCAATGAGACATATGTGTAAACAGTGCAATCCAGAAGTATCACATGAATTGGGTACCTCTTTGTGGGCAATCAGGCATTGTAAGATGAGTGGGTTCACAACAGACTCATGTGACATAAGCTGGGTGGAACAGCAACCAACACAGCAAGAGACAGACCCACTCCATCAGTACCCACAAGGACCCTACATTGTGGTGACAGTAGCCTGTATGATGATCCCTCTGTGATGACAAATTTGGATGTTGCCCATACTGTGGAGCACAGTCACATGTGCGCACTGTGTCATGTCGTGACAGACCAACTTCCATCACACACACACAGAAAACTCACTGGGCATGGGCTGTAATTTAAGGCCACTATGTAGGTAGGGGCCCAGACATGAGACAACTCACATTTTCCCACTCTCAATACCACACACCTTGATCTGCACCAATGTGCATCAGCTAAGCCCACATGGACTGGTGACATTGCACATGCACCTATGACAATCCCAGGGGTGGAGGGGGGATCTAAGGTGTACAAACTCATCACACATGGCCAGTCAACAACCCTTGTGAATGTCTTCCACACTGCATAGCATAAGGTACATGTGCATGACGTGAAACGTATCAGACACATTGGGATCCCTGTCACAGTTCCAGACCAATGAAGAGCCCTAGGAGACCCACAAAGAACACATGTTGACATCATCCAACATTGAAGGCTAGGATCTGATGAGTGTGAGCAGTCACACACACATACAAGTGACCCAGTCACAGAAAGACACCACATAGTCAAAACAACCTGATGTTGGAAACACAAAAGTGCCTTGGGGAATCCTGAATATGTCCCATGCGCGTTTGCCCACATTCCAGGCCCTTTCATCAAACACACCCACGGATGACACCCGAATGACAAGTAGTTTTCCATGCACCTACATCCCAGAAACCTAGGTCAAAGATGTTGGATAAACACAGGACAACTCAGCAAGCATCACAAACAGGAACATCTGCAGGGAATATAGGCTGTGTAGAAAAAGGGAAGGGAACCCACAGAGACATGCTCACAGAACACACAACATGGGCTCAGTCAATGTCACGGAATAACACACTGCCATGAGGTGACTCCACTCATGTGTAAGGTCAGCTGTGACAAACGTTGTCTGTGCAGGGCTCTGTCATGTCAGCGTAAAACTTGGTCAGTGAGCCACCAATTACAACACCCTGAAAGCTCTGGTCACATCAGCCTGTGTACAGGAGTGACTCTTAAGTCATCTGCACAACATCAAAATACATGTATAGCAAGTTGCACTGATGACACAGATGACTTGTTCATCATTGATGCGCTAATCTGCATGTCCAGTGGAGATGGGCCCACAGTCAGGAAAAAGTACAATGTGCACAAATCTAAGACCAACATATGTGCAACAGTGTAAGCCAAAGATGTGAAGTTGTGAAAAGAAGGTGACACTCCCTGTGCCAAGTTATTGGGATCATGACTACCTCAATTTTCAGCAAAGGATGACATGGCTACATACTGTAATAGGACACATATACCATGGACCACATGCAGTCCATCCCATCACCAAATCACTTATTTTCAACAAACACAATAGCAACAGCAACTTAATGACACTCATCAGCAACATCATGTACATTAAATGCAAAACTAGCAAACAACAAAAATTAGCTTTATTCAGCCTGCAAAAATAAACATTTTGATACCATGATCAATCCAAAGGCCAATGGCCAGTCCATTGCAATTGTCCGTTTTGTGTGACATATGACAACTCGTCACACATTGCTTGCCTGCACTGCTACAGCCAGGGGACATCTCCCCTTGGAGAGGCATACATAGGGGCAGGACAGGCACCACAGGGACAGGATCAGGGGATAGCAGTATGGGGCAGGGGAGGTGTGGTGGGTGCAGAAGTGTCAGTGGCAACGGCAGTGGATGTGTCTGGTACAGTGGGCGCCGTCACCACTGCAGTGCCCAAGTCAGACGGAGTGGACGGGGTCCCCACTGCAGTGCCAATGTCCAAAGGTGTTGTTTGGGGCTCAGATGAAGTGGGTAGGTCAGATGTGGGGGACACGGTCTCCACAGCAGTCGCAGGAACAGGCTGAGAGTGTGAGGTTGTGGTGGAAGTGCATGTGGAAGGGGGGAGGGCCTAATCATTTTGGGGATGGTGTACCTGTGTGTGGGGGAACCTGGGGCAGGGTGTGGCGTGGGAACCCTAGGAGTGGTGGCCTGGGGGCTGGAGGACGGAGATTGTGTGGTGGGAGTGTGGGATTGTGGTGGGGTCTTGCTCTTCCTGGTCCTGGGGGATTTGCGGGTGGGGGCCTCAGTGTTCCTGCTCCTGGGGGAGGGTGTGCGTGTGGGGGGTCTACCCTCTGTGTGTGGTGACTTCCTCTTCCCCTTGTGAGTTGGACCTGATGGATCTGTGGGGAAGAGGCCAAGGTCACAGAGGAAGACCTTCTGGGAAGGGGGGGTTGCAGGTGAGTCAAGGGAAGGGGTTTTGGAGGGAGAGGTATCTGAGGATTGCGGAGTGGTTGTGGATGCCTGTCTGTGTGTCTGTACCCTATCCCCTGTGTGTGTGCCATCAGTCCCCTGAGTGTGCGTGCTTGCGCGTTTTGCCTTGGACTGACATTGCTGTGTGCTGCTTGTGTCTGTTATTGTGCGTGCATGTGCCTGTGTCAGTGTGCGTTGGGCAGGTAGGGTAGTGGGGATTGTGGATGGGGCAGAGGTAGGAGGGGTGAGGGACTGTTGGAGGAGGGACACTGCTGCCGTCAGTGAGGAGGCCATGGACTGATTGGTCCGGTGTCCGGCAGACATGTTTGCTGAGATGCCCTCCATGAATGACACCAATTGTGTCAATAGACCGGTGTGAGCATGGAGGACACTCAGCATCGATGTCTGCCCCACATGGATCTGCTTCAGCAAGTCCACAGACTCCACACTCAGAGCCGCAGGGGAGACAGAGGCAGGGGGTGCGGTGCCTGTACTGAAGGAGACATGCTCCTTAACACGGGAGGCTCCACGGACATCTGGGATGGGAGCAGCTGGGAGGGTGGAGATGGTGGTGGTGGCGGGGACAGACTCGCTAGTTGTGGCCTGTGGTCCTGTAACACCCGCCTCCTCAAGGGAGTCCTCACTGGAGCTGGAGTGTTCCTCAGCTGAGGTGGTTGTTGCTGAGGGTCCCTCAGTGTGGCTCCCCTCACCCTCCGTGCCACTGGATCCCTCCGCCTCATCCACAGCGGACCCAGTCTGACTCTGCGCCTCCTCTTGGTCCGTGGAGCTGTCTCCTCCAGTAGCCGAAGATGATGCTGTAAACAAGGAGGAAAACCAGAATCACATTAGTCACCTGTATTGACTTGACACATGACTGTAATTGCAGCACATCACAGAGTAAGCCCTGGCATTATCAGAAAATCATTGCTTAAATTAATGACACATATGTGAACCAGGCACTTGTCAGTCTGCCAGTCAACCATGCTCTTCGTACCCATCCTGGCAATGGACCCATCTGTCTGGTGCATGTATGATGTCACTAATGATATGTGCAAACATGCACCACATTGCCAGTTTACTTATCTGCAAGGATTGTGAGTGTAATGTGTCATTACACATATATCCCATCTCCTGCCAGTGACTCAGTACTTGTGTCAGCAAATGGGCTGGCCGTAGTCATTGTTGATATGATGGATATGCTTCCATCCCCAGACACCATGATGGCCTCATGTCTTGACAGTCAATGCTACAATGGAGTTCATGCAGGACAACTGACAATGCTGCAGGCTCCAGATTGGCATGTGGTACACCATGCCACAGGCCTGTCTGGCCAATGAGTCATTACTGGCTCCTGTCACAGGGGCAGTGCATCCAAAAACAACAGTCTGCACTGTGTCACACTCATGTTTTTGCGGGGAATGCAAGCTCTGTAGTGGTCAAGTACACATGTACACCCCATGCTACCCACATTAGAAAGAATCTAATGATCACACGTTATCCAAATGAGACATTTGAGTGTGTGATAACACAAATCAGTATACATGAAAACATCACAGGCTGACGAGAACAAAGTAAAGCTGCTTGCACATTAATGTGGAATACACCATTAGGCACAGTCCAGTGATTACAGACATATGTTTTACCCTATGTGCAGATCCAACAGCCACAAATCAGATGTCAGTACATTATAAACATTTTACCACTCCTGAAGTCCAAAAAGCTATGCCACTCCATATTGACACAGAGTCAGACACCTGATTGCACATTTCGCAATGGTCATGATGTTGGATGACACCCAGGATTAGGAGGACAGAGTGTCTCGGATGGCCGGAGTTGCCATACCTGTCCTGGACCATGTGCAACATGGGATTACCAGGAACACTTGGCAGGTGGCTATGCATCAGTTACACGCATACATTTCATTCCTCTGAGGCCCCAACATTGGTCTTACCTGCTGCATGGGTGTGTGGTAAATACCTCAGACACCTATGGTGACCCAGGTCAGCAATTAGAACATTTATGTATGGCCCATACAGAGTACAGGTCAGATTTCTGTCAGATTTCTGTCAGATTTCTGTCAGACAATAGCCCCACTCATGAAGTCCAAATCAATGCACCTGTAGCAGATGCTGTTCCCAACATCAACTTTGGACAACAGCAAGAACACACAACCCAAGTGACACAAGTCACAGACCGAAAGGGACACACCTGGTTATCAGATGAGAATGGGGCATCACCAAATTTAGCCACATGAGTCTTGTCTCAGCAGACAGACGAACTGTGGGAGTGTTACCAGGCTGAAGGGGTGCAAATTGCATGTTAGACACAGTTCACCAAAAAGGCATGAACTTACCCCCTCCTTGCTGCTGTCTGTCCTTCAACTGCCCATCCAGGTCAGGGAAGACCACCGCCAGTATCCTGAGCATGTGGGGGGTCAGTGTCCGTTGTCCGCCCCGTCTGCGTGGAGGCGACAGCTTCAGCTGGACTCTGGCTATCCTCCTGGTCCAGCCACGAAGGTCCTGCCACCTCTTCTGGCAGTGGCGGATGCGGCGTTTGAAGACTCCCACAGATCTTACTGCCCGGACAATGGTCTGCCAAATCTCCTGCCTCTGATGGGCATCAACCTGCATGGATGAAAAAGTTAGACACCATTGCCACACATGCAACATGTCTGTTCATCACGCAGTTGGACATACATGTCATTTGCTGAAGGGCATATGATGGAAACAGGGAGTGCAACTATGGGCATGGGCAGTTGTCCTGTGTGCAAGCCAGCATTCACAACATGATAACAGTGCATGTTAATCCAAAGCAAATACAAAATGCCATTTCTTAGAAACTGCACCTGTACATTACTTGTTTCTACACACTTGGAGAATTACAATTACTCAGTGATCATGCTTGCCCTTGGTGAACACAATGCTAGTAGTGCTAGTCAGACAACATGCACCATTAGAAAGGCAGTGGACTGTACACTCACCTGCTCCCCTGGTTTCCCATACATCTTGCTGTACTGTGGCAGGAGGCTGTCCAGCAGGGCCTGGTTCTCCTCCTCAGTGAATGCTGGGGCCCTCTCCACAGTCCGTGCCATTGCAGTAGCCAGAGGATGCAGAGACAGCAGCAGTGGTAGTGGTAGATGTAGTCCTGTGGCATGTAGTGCAGGCAAGTGAAGTCTCTGGGGAACAGACAGCCTTATATCTGTGCTGCAGAGGCAGAATCTGTCCCATGCGTCCAAAGCGATAGGTCCGAGACGTTTGCTTTTTTATGAAATTGGCCAATCCATTGCATTGCACGCTTTGTACATGCCTTCCGCATCGTTCAAATATTCCCCATCATGACACCATTGACTTTGATACATTGTTGTTGGGTGCCAACGGAATTTTTTGAACGCAATTCGTACAAGTATCAAAACCGCGTCATTCTCCATGACAGTCAAGAGCCAATGCGTGCGCCCGGCTCGGCCCGTAAATGTACGACGCGTCTTTTGAAAACTCACACGCGTCTGTCACCATTACAGTCAAGAGCCAATGAGTGCGCCCGGCTCGGCCCGTAAATGTACAACGCATCTTTTGGAAACTCACACGCGTCTGTCACCATTACAGTCAATAGCCAAAGGATGCCACACACAATATCTTGGCAGGGACTCCGGTGCTCTACAACAAACATACAGCCTGTCACACAGTATATGGAATAACATTTCAGGCTTCATGACACGTGTGGGTATATGGCTCCACATGTCATATTAGACGTGGACGTGGAACTTAGTGGCACACACTCCCAGGATATGCCATGTTTAATGTGGACAAAAACCATTGTGTGTGAGGCACATCACTACTGTGAGTGACAACTTTGCAGATCAAACCCCGATGCCTGTACACAGTTCAAGGTGGACATTGTGTGATGACATGTTACATACACCGTGACTCATAGGTGAAATGGACTGTGTGTCACAGGGTGTCCCAGAGCTACCATTGTGTGGTTAATCCAGAGTATGTGCGTATTGTGCTACACACATGTCTCTGATTGTATGTGGTGTCAATCGTTTACAACATCCATGTGATTTGGCCATGTGAGTTGCTGTTGTGTCTGTGTGTCACAGACATCCATGTATGCCCTGAGTACAAATCTGGTAGCACATCATGTGGGTTTCATGGGTGTGTTGGCACGTGTACATCAGACGCTACATCATGACAGTGTCCTTGTGGCACGACAAGATCCTTTTGTGTGTGACTGAAATAGCACCTGTCATGTGGGGAACACATCTATCCTTACTAGTCACTGAGGTGTGTGTTTGGTATGTGACATTTGTGCAGATGTACTGTGACAAACCCCATAGATTGTTCACAGCGCAGCATTGCACTTGTTGTGTAACCATGTTGAGCTGGGATGTCAGGTGAGGGGCACATAGCTGACATATGTGTCCATGCCCAACAGCACACACATCAAGTAATTGTGTCTTGCTATGATGTAGCATGTGATATTTAGCATGGTCATTGCCACATATGTAGGGGAACTGACAATCTTTCTTTGCTCACCTATGTACTGCAGGAGACCAGCTGTCCATAGACCGTTCCCAGACCTTGCAACCATGGCTGAACGTGACTGCATCCGACGGTACCGCTTCACCAGACCACTAATTGAGGTGTTGGTGGAGCAGTTGGCCCCACATTTACAACCTGGCCGGACATATCTCCACCCACGCGCACAACAGCAAGGAACTCTTCAGCATCATCAAGGAGTTCGCCCAACCCACCAGCGAGTCTACCGACATCCCTCCCTCACAAGACCTCTGCGACAAACTCAGCACCTTTTTCCACCACAAAATCAAGAGCATCTACGACAACTTCGACGAAGACAACCAACAACACTGAACCCTCACCAACCACCCCGACACCCGGAAACCAGAGATTGACGACTGGACAGCCCTCACCACTGAAGACACACTGAAGACAATGAAGTCAATCCACTCAGGGGCCCCCACGGACCCCTGCCCCCACCACATCTTCAACAGAGCCACCGACACCATCGCACCCATGCTCCGCCACACCATCAACCGCTCCCTGGCGACCGCCTCGTTCCCCGACGACTGGAAACATGCCGAGGTCAACCCCCTCCTAAAGAAACCCTCAGCGGACCCCACCGACCTCAAAAACTACAGACCCATCTCCCTGCTCCCGTTCCCAGCGAAAGTCATCGAGAAAGCCATCAACAGCCAACTCGCCACATTCATTGAAGAACACAACATCCTCAACTCCTCCCAATCCGGCTTCAGCAAAAAACCACAGTACGGAAACCGCCCTCCTCGCCGCAACAGATGACATCCGCACCCTACTGGACAAAGGAGAAACAGTAGCCCTCATCCTCCTCGACCTATCAGTGGCGTTCGACACAGTCTCCCATTGCATCCTAATACGCAGACTCTACGACGCAGGAATCCAGGACAAAGCTCTCGACTGGATCCGCTCCTTCCTCTCCGGCAGGACGCAGTGGGTCAGACTCCCCCCTTTCCTCTCGGACCCCACACCTACCACCTGCGGAGTCCCCCAGGGCTCCTCCCTCAGCCCGACGCTCTTCAACGTCTACATGGCTCCACTTGCCCCCATCGTCAGAACCTACGGACTCAACATCGTGTCTTACGCAGACGACACCCAGCTCATCCTCTCCCTATCCAACGAGCCCAACACCGCCAGACGCAACTTTCGAGAAGGCATGGAAGCCGTGGCCAAATGGATGAAAAACAGCTGCCTACAACTAAACAGCAACAAAACAGAAGTACTCATCATGGGCCCAAACCCCGACGCCTGGAGCGACACCTGGTGTCCCCCCGCCCTCGGAAACCCACCAACCCCCACAGACCACGCACGCAACCTGGGAATCATCCTGGACTCCGAGCTCAAAATGGACCGCCAGATCAACTCTGTCTCGTCTTCCTGCTTCCACACCCTCCGCCTCCTTCGTAAGACCTTCAAATGGATCCCCCTCAAACACCGAAAGACCGTCACACACGCCCTGGTCACCAGCAGACTCAACTACGGCAACGCACTCTACGCCGGAATAAACAAAAACCTCACCCGCAAGCTACAGAACATCCAGAACGCCGCCGCAAGACTGGTCCTCAACCTGCCAAAACACTGCCACATCTCCCAGCACCTGTGCACACTCCACTGGCTCCCCGTCGAGGCGAGAATCACCTTCAAGATGCTCACCCACGCACACAAGGCCCTCCACGGCACCGGACCAGCATACCTGAACATCCGACTCAAATTCCACGCACCCCAAAGGACCCTACGATCAGCCCAGCTCTCCTACGCCGTGGTCCCCCACACCAGAAAGACCAGATCGGGAGACCGCTCCTTCTCCTTCCTCGCGGCCAAAGCATGGAACGCCCTTCCGATCCACCTCAGACCGACAACATCGCTCCCCATCTTCACAAGAAACCTCAAAACCTGGCTCTTCGACAGACCCCCTCCTTGATGGAATGGAACCTGCACCCCCCCCACCCCTAGTGCCTTGAGACCCTTACGGGTGAGTAGTCGCGCTTTAACAAACCCCTGATTGATTGATTGATATATCCATCAGCGCTGACCCCCAAGGTGAAGGTGATGGCAGCCCTACACTTCTTTGCCACCGGTACCTTCCAGTACACTGTGGCTTCTGCTGGTGGGATGTCACAGACCATGTTCAGCCGTGTGCTTCTCGATGTTCTGGAGGCGATGTTGCATTTCCTGAACCGGTACATACAATTCCCAAACCCAGGACAATTCACTGACATAAAGAGTGACTTTTATGCACTGGGAAGGATGCCACATGTCATAGGCTCCATAGATGGAACACATGTGGCTTTGGTACCACCACAAGCACATGAGCAGACATACCGGAACAGAAAAATTTTCACTCCATTAATGCCCTGGTGGTATGTCTGCCGGACATGACAATATCACGTGTGTGCACGTTTCCCTGGTTCAGCACACGACGCTTACATCATGCGGACTAGTCGGATCCCAACAATGATGTCACAGCTGCAGAACCAGCGTGCCTGGCTTGTCGGTGTGTAATATCTGTTTTCCTTGTGTTTTTTTGGTAAAAAAATTCTTTAAACCTCTTTTCAGACCCATAAAATGTTTGTTTGTTTGTATGTAGGTGACTCCGGATACCCAAACATGCCGTGGTTGCTGACACCCCTCAGGAACCCTGTGACACCGGCAGAGATACGCTATAATGAGGCACATGGGCGGACCAGGAGAGTGATAGAGCGGACATTTGGTCTACTGAAAAGCAGATTCCGCTGCCTGGACAGGACAGGAGGGGCCCTCCCATATGCCCCTGAGAAGGTGTGCAAAATCATAATTGTGTGCTGCATGCTACACAACCTGGCAGTGAGGGAGGAGTTGGCTCTCATCCAGGATGAAGGTGACCGCCAGCCGCCAGCCGTGGAGGATCCTGCTCTGGGTCATGTTGCCAGTGATGATGAGGGTGAGGGGGATGTTCGGACACAGCTCATCAACAACTTTTTCACATGATTGTGAGTATACAGTGATGTGCTGTCTACGTTTTGTCATGGCCTGATATGTGTAGGTGGTGCAATGTTGCTGCATATGTGTGGCTGTGTGCTACTTGACAGGATGCTTGCAGTGATGTGCCCTTTAAGTCAGTATGTACTCCCAAACAGTGTTGACATGATTACTAGGGTGTGTTCACGTATCTTAAGATTTTTGATTGGCATATGTATTGGAGATGTATGCTGTTATTTTATGATATTAATAGTGTTGTATGTCTGTCCTTCACAGGGTCCTTTGGCTGTTGTTTGGTCACGTGTGACCCCCGAAACAAGGATTCCTGTTACAGAGTGCAAGTTGTCGTTGTCAAACCGATGATGTGCCACACACCCCTGGACTTTCATTGTTTACCACTTGGTTACTTTGTGCTCACTGTCACGTGAGGTTACCTTCCATCTGTTGTGGAGTTCACATGTAGTGATTGTGTAATAAACCTGTGCGTCACTTTGGACTGTGCTTTGTCTGTGTCTACACATCCGACAATCATTTGCATACTGTACCTGTGGTCTGATTGCCACTGACTCAGGATGGGTGTTGTGTATGTGCATTCCACTGTATTTTCAGTTCACAAAAGTGTAGGTGATGAGTTAGATGGCCATGGTAAGTATGTGTTGTGTTGACGTAGTGCTGTGTCTCCCTCATATGTGTCACATCACCATGACTCACATAACTGTGTTTACATTGCTGTAGTAGTTTTCATGCACAGTATTCTTGTAGCAGGTCATCATCTCACAAACCAAGTTTAAGTCACAACAGAAGCAATTTTTGTGTGATTGTGAATTTATTGACATGCATGTGTTTGAATAGTATACGTAAATGTAAGTGCTGTACAGTGCGATAGGAATCCAAAGTTCACAGAGGAGTTGGTAGTGTTGGTAGATGACATTTCAAGAGTAAAGTCCACAGTCATTTGAAACATTGGTCCAACTTAGACCCTCCATCACATGTGTGGGAGTTTAGCGACAGTCAACAAGGTGAACGCTTTGCACACAATGGAGGATGTCTGGAACAGGTATTCACTTCCTGGGGGGTATGCATGGCCATCTGCCTCTCACTTGTCCTTCTTCGGACGACCCCTCTTCTTCTTTTCAGGGGGACCATCAGATGCAGGCTGCTGCGTTGGCGGGGACTCTCGGCCAGAGTCCTCATCCCTCCCTGTGGCAGTTGCAGATGTAGTGGCAACAGATGTAGTGGGCACACAAGGAGGTGTGGTCATGTTGTCAGCTATCTTGCGGAGGCATGTGAGTATGTCCCTATGCACCGCCATGAGTTCATCGATTTTGTTCATTTTGGACTCTATTCGGGACATGTGGGAGTCCAATCTGGCATGATGGGCAGCCTGCTGTTGTTTTATGTCCCTGAGGATCCCCACTACCTGGCCAAAGCCTCCGGTGCTTTCCTGGTATCTATGATGTGTCCCAACTGTGGATCATCCTGCAGTCCAGCCCCATCATCAGGCCATGGCCTCAGCCTGCCCACCCTCACACCACCCCTGCCCACACGGGCAGGACCTGCCGTGGCAGGCACAGACAACACTGGGCCCCCTTCTGTGTTGGCACTGGTGGTGTTGTCCATCACCTCCAGGGTACCCTGTGTAGCTGTGCCGTCGGTGTTCTGTTGCCTTGGTCTCTCCGTGTCGGCAGAGGTCATTGGTGTGTTTGCAGATGTGGCAGGAGTGGTGGCAGGGGGTGCTGATGTTACAGCTGCTGGGGCTGGACGCGGAGCCACACCGGAGGTGCCAGGTCGTTCGTCATCGTCCGAAGAGGACTGAGAGACATCCACACTGGAGAGCTCAGGGTCAACCTGAGGCTGGGACTGGGATCCTTCTTCGGTCCCTGCAGTGTCCCCAGCATCCCCTGTGGGTGGAAGAGACACACACTGTATGTTGGGGTTCAGCACACATCAACAGATCACACACATTACAGTTGCTACTGTACTTCATGATGAGTGTATGTACATTGCATTGTCCTCCATTGTCACAGACAGAGGTCTATATTGGTTAAGCACATTGTCATGGCAACCTGAAGCATTTTGATGGGCAGATGGAGCTGTGTGCGTGGTCAGCTCATGTATTGATTCAAGTACTGTACATGGCCATTGCTGCTCAAGTGCTATCTCGTGCCTGACACACCTTATCATCATTTGTGGTTTAACAAGGACATACGTGCACTTCCTCTTACGATGTGTTGCAAGATTGGGGCATGTGTGCTGGCCTTTGTGCATGTTTATTTGAGTCACATTGGTGTGTCTGAACAACATGGTCACAGTCCGGTATGTCTGAGATCTCTTGTGAGCTACCATATTGATGTACGTGTTCCTTGTTTACGTCTCATTGCACACATGTGATGGTGTTACCGTAGCAAATGATGTTGCTGCTGAGCTTTGTACGTGATAACGTCATTTATCTTGTCAATGTCCTCCATGGAAAGAGGAGTTAACCAAGGCAGCTCTCTTGATTTTCAATGCTCATGACAGTGAGGGCCAGAGGTTTGTGTGTTTGAGTTATGCTGCTGTAAGTTGTATGCCTACTCCTACCCAGTCCAGGTTACTCCTTGTGTTGCAAGTGTCAATGACAGTGAGGGGAGTGTTGTGTCAAGGATGCTGACAATGCTGCATGATGTAGGAGTGGAATGCAGCTCACAACAGCACCTTGTGTACATGACACCATGCAACAGTGTCCATTCCATTCACTGTCATATGTCCCCTGTCAATGATGTATATGTAGCTTTGTGTGTGTGTTTTGATATGTGCTATGTCTGCATCTCCCCAATTGTCATGTAACCCACACACCTTCACAGCCAGGCCAGGGGGCACCCCTGGGACACTGCTTCCCCAGACAGTGAGTGGAAACATACAGTTGCGATGGCTGTGGGTGTGATCGTGTTTGGGGGCCAGTGCCTAGGTGTGACTTGCAGCCAATTCATACATCAGGCCCATGTGTCAGCCATCTTGCCAGGGCATTTACTTTCAGGGTGACTAGTCCCAAGGGTGCTATTTGTTCTGGCTGAGAAGGTGTGTGTTGAGCCGGACTTGATAGTATTTGGAGTCATTGCAGTTCCTCCTTCACCCACAGAGCCCAGGTAATCCCCCCGAAGCATGCCTCCATTGCTGGGAGTCAAAGTTGACGTGCGGGATGTCAGGCAGTGGTGTCCTGTTGTTTGCTGGTGCACAACCCCCACCAGGACCTAGTGCTCCCCACTGCAGAGCCCAGTGTCAATCCAAAAGAGGGGACTGTGGGCTTTTCTAAGGTCCAGCATACATGCCCAGACAGTAACAATATCAAAAAGGGTATGCAGTTCCTCAGTGGGTCAATGTAAAAAGGAGGGAGGGTGTAACCACAGGAATGATAGGTGATCCTATAGTGAAAGGAGCGAAAGGGGAATCCCTCCTTTCGGAATTAGGGCCCTCACACACCCAGCCAGCTGGGTGTCATGCTTCATCATCGGGCTTGCTCCTCGTCGGGTCGGTGCTGCAATACTCGACGGGCACCCAATGAGGGGCTCTTTGGCGGAGATCATTTTTCCTTGCCGTAAGGTGCTGTGGGTGTAAGGGGCCTAAAAAAGTGTAGATGAAGTGAATGTGTTGGATTAAAACAGGTAAGGAAGTCCAAATAAGAGAATTTTATTGTGACTGGCTTCCTACCTGATTAAAAAGGTAAGAGTGGCGACTACCTGATTCTATGTTTCAGGGTGTTGCGCTCTGCTCTAAGTGGTCAACATGTTTCATACCTTATTGTCTGACTGATCAAGCGGCAATTCTTCAGGACCAAATCATGTATCTTAAATCTACACACCGTGGTATGTGGGTTAACTAACCTTGAATTACCACGAAAATTATCTAAAGGGAAAAAGATTACCTAAAGATGTGATGGACGACCTATGAAGAACAAATAACATGATTAAGCAGTTCTCGTCGTGACTTTCGTGCTCGGACCAACTCTCTCTCCATTAAATTTCTGTGACCCATCAAGTGCAAACAGTGAGTGCAAGGTAACGTCATAGTAGTGATGACGTTTGTGAGTTAAAATTGGTGCAAGTATTAAAATCAAGTAAAGTATACTGCGTTAAAAAAGTAGCTTCGATACGTTAAGTGCCTCCATGCTCACCAAAAGGCTGAAGTAGCCTGGCCCCATCAGTATCCGACAACTTCAAGACACATGGATTTAGTGTCCTAAGAAATGAGATAATAAAGTCGGAATTTGGAGCGAGAAATACTAGTGGTAATTATGGGCGGGTAACCCGTGAAGTATCAAGCTGCCAGCCGCTCGTGGAAGGTGGCCGGGGCTTATACCCCACGCCGCATGTTAGAGGGACACTGATCACGGCAAGAGGACTCTAAACGAGGTGAGCCCGAGCATGGAGGTGGGCTCCGCCCCGCATTCCGACCCCACCGTACCACATCAAGGTGATCGGCACAGCTGGAGGAAATGTCGGGGGGGCCATCATCCCATGCGCTAACAGGTCAAGCGGTAAAGTATCCCTTAGAGGTGTAACGTGTCCCTGCTAATGCATTAGCGGTAAATGAGGCACCCGTACTCACCTTCTCACTTAAGGTTGAGAGGTTCCATGGGAGGGCTCCGCATTAAAACCAGAAGGAATACTCACGATTTTTTTACCGCGTTGCGAGCGGTAGACCTACCCCACGTCGCCGGAACCGGGATGGTACCATTCACCATGCGTCCTCCGATGATATAGTGCGCCGGTTCCGGGGTCAGGGAGGTCACCAATCACTAGCGTGCAATAGTTAGAAGGTAAACCACTGAAAATAGTGGTCAAAAGTGGGCGCCATCTTGTGTGAATGTCTTGAGCAATACCGGCGGCCATATTGGAGGATGTTTTTGTGGCCTGTAAACGGTCAAATCCAAGAGAAGAATGTCTAAAGTCAGTGCTATAGGTATCACATGATTGCCCAGCATGTGGCCATGGAACAGATGGTATACAGTGCTATGTTGTAAGGCGGCCATCTTGGAGTTATCTAATTATTTTGGTGGTGTAATTCACCCTCATTGATCGTAAAGATCAGAGTGAAGTGTGTGCTAGAGACTCAGGATTAGGTTCTATTCAATGTGCCCCATGGGATGGCATCGTTTAGTCCAGGTTGGTCAGTGGCCAAATGGTGTACCCACCTTTGTTCCAGTTTAAACAGTCCCCCTGATGTTATTTGTGGGTGTGCTTCAAGGATAACCCAACGTAGGGTTTCCGGTGGGTGTCTGACAGTCTCAAAATGAGTGCACATCTTGGTGGTGAGGCGATGACATCGGATATTACTCTTGTGCTCTGTAATACGGGTCTTGATCATTCTGGTTGTCATCCTGAAGAATTGCCGCTTGATCAGTCAGACAATAAGGCATGAAACATGTTGACCACTTAGAGCAGAGCGCAACACCCTGAAACATAGAATCAGGTAGTCGCCACTCTTACCTTTTTAATCAGGTAGGAAGCCAGTCACAATAAAATTCTCTTATTTGGACTTCCTTACCTGTTTTAATCCAACACATTCACTTCATCTACACTTTTTTAGGCCCCTTACACCCACAGCACCTTACGGCAAGGAAAAAAGATCTCCGCCAAAGAGCCCCTCATTGGGTGCCCGTCGGGTATTGCAGCGCCGACCCGATGAGGAGCAAGCCCGATGATGAAGCATGACACCCAGCTGGCTGGGTGTGTGAGGGCCCTAATTCCAAAAGGAGGGATTCCCCTTTCGCTCCTTTCACTATAGGATCACCTATCATTCCTGTGGTTACACCCTCCCTCCTTTTTACATTGATCCACTGAGGAACTGCATACCCTTTTTGATATTGTTAGAGCCCAGTGTCAGCCATCTTGGAAGTCTCTTTCCACTCCCTGTGAGGTGAGCATGGTTCAGGGTGGGCTTGATGGGCCATGTGGGAGGGGGACTGTTGGCTGTGACTGCGACTCCCATCATGCTTTTGGCTACGCCCACCTTCCCAGCATACCCAACCTTCCTTCCTGTGACTCAGCTTCCCTGTGAGGTGGTGTAACAGTGGTGGCAGGATGGCTGACAGTGGTGGCCTGGTGTTTGTTTGTGCACAGTTCCCAGCAAGGCCTTGTGCTCCCCACAGCAGAGCCCAGTGACAGACATCTTGGAAGTGGGTTTTGACTCACTCTCTTGGAGAGCATATTCCCAGGTGTGTTGTTTGGTGTTGGTGGGAGGTGTGTGTGTGTGTGTCAGGGCCTGCTGGTAGATGTAGTCAGAGCTAGCACTCCCCCAGGCCAGATGGGCCACCATGAAGCATGCTTCCATTGCAGGGAGTCACAGTTGACGTTCAGGATGTCAGGCAGTGGTGTCCTTTTGTTTGTTGGAGCACAACCCCCACCAGGGCCTAGTGCTCCCCACAGCAGAGGCCAGTGTCAGCCATCTTGTCAGTCTCTTTCCACTCCCTGTGAGGTGTGCATGGTTCAGGGTGGGCTTGATGGGCCATGTGGGAGGAGGACAGTTGGCTGTGACTACGACTCCCATCATGCTTTTGGCTACACCCACCTTCCCAGCATACCCAACCTTCCTTCCTTTTGACTCTGCTTCCCTGTGACTGGGTGAAATAGTTCTGGCAAAATGGCTGACAGTGTTTGTTGGTGTTTTGGGCCGATGCCTTGCTGTATTTGTTAGTAAGTTTGTACATGTTATGACATAGTTCCATATTACTCTGAGATTGCAGGTATTGTGTTTATCTAAGTGGCATACACATTGCAGGATAATTAGCTTTTGGTTGCTATGGCTTTGCTAACAGTTATTGGTTTCACTGTCCCCTTGACAGTGATGTCTGTGTGTGTATTGCCTCACAATATTGGCTAGTTGGTTATGTACTCACCAGGCTCTGGTATTCCTGTTAATCCATGGATGCCCTCCGGTGGAAGGATGGCCCGCACCTTCTCCTCCCAGGAAGTGAAATGCGTTGCTTTTGCAGGAGGGCCACCGCCGGTCCGCTGGCTCAGGGCATGGTCTCTGGCAATCAGCTTCTTGACCCTCCTTCGCACATCGTAGTACCTGTTCTTGATATCCTCCATTGTGCGCATTCAAGGTGCTTGTGCGTTCACCTTGTCGACAATCCTCTCCCACATCTTTGTTTTCTGTGACATGGGGGTCTGTTGGACCAATGTGCCAAATAAATGTGGCTCTACTCTGAGGATTTCATCAACCAAGACTTCCAACTCCGTATCTGTGAACTTTGGATTCTTCTTTGGGGGCATGGTGATGGGTGGTTGTGGAGATTGATGTGTGTGTGAGGGTGAAAGTGAGAGTGAGTGGGTGTCAGTTTATCTGGGTGTTTGTGAGTGTGTTTTTGAGAAGTGCAAATGGTGTGAAGGTTGTGTGGTGGGTGAGTTGTGAGTGTGTCTCTGAGTGCAGGGTGGTGGTGTTCTCTGCTGTCATATGTGTGGAATTTGCAAAGGATCATGGTAAGCATTTTGGCCCTTTATGTAGGTGAAGTTGTGGGTGTGTCTTTGTTCCATTTTTTTATTTTTTTATTTATTGACTTTGACAATGCTTGGTTGGTCTTTTTCAGTTTGTTTCTATGTCATTTTGGTGAGCATGACGGACACGTTCAGTTGTCCGGGACGGACGCTTACAGCGGCAATTGCGGGCTAATCCGAGTCTGTCACACTCACATTATGCTATGTTGCAGCGTTCGCGTATGCGTCGATCGCGACGGGCTCTTTTACGTGGCAGTCAGTATGTCCCGTACTTTTCGGTCTTGCGGAATGTGCTCCGTGCGAGTCGTTAGTATTTCACGCGCATTGCATCGTACTTGGCCGGAAGTACAGCGCGTGTACGTGTCGGTCGGACCCATTCCCGGTCCGTGTTGTTCGGAATGGTTCCCGGTCAGTTTCCGGACGAATCACGTTTTTCCGTACGTTTCGGTCATGCGGATTGTGCTCCGTGCGAGTCGTTTGTAATTCACTCGAATTGCATCGTACTCGGATGGTCGTACGGCGCGTGTACGTGTCGGTCGTACTCCAGTCCCGGTCCGTGTCGGTCGGTACGGTTTCCAACCGGGATCGGAATCGGCCCCTAAGTGGTAAAACTAGAATTCGTAACGGTGGAATGTAATTCCCCACAATCAGGATACTTCATTTGGAAATTATATTGCAGCAACAGTTTCCAACTACTAGATGTTAAAATGTTAGTATATACCTCATATTTCTCCGTTAAGTTTTCTATTAATAGCAGCAGAAGTAAAGAATTTGATGGTAAAGCCTCTTTACTATTCAATACCAGTGCACATGCAATTGGTAGGGTTTTGGGTCACAATTAAAGAGACAGGTGCAGAGAGAGAATATTGAATCAAAAATATCGACTTACATAAATATTGTTGCAAAAATATCGTGGGTCATGAATATCGACAGACAAAATATTACGGTGAAGAATATCGACTTTGGGTAAGTAATATCGAAGTAAAAAATATCGAAGTGTTAAATATCGTTTGCAAAAATATAGATGTTAAAAATATCGATTTTGTATTAATGTTATGTATGTTAGTACATATTTTATGTGTGTGATGCCTGTATTTTTTGTATAAGAACTGTTTGTATTTTCATTATAAGTGCTAAAATTTTAGTAGTTATTAAAAAAATTTGTTTGAATTTTGCGCTTTTAGTTCTGTAGCCGGTTGTGGGTTTATAGGGGAATAGGGTGGGAAGTAATTTAATTATATACAATTTATTGAATATTTTTAGTAGTTATTATTATTTTTTTTAATAAATTTTGCGTTTTTAGTTGCACAGCGGGTTGTGGGTTTATAGGGGCATAGGGTGGGAAGTAATTTAATTATATAAAATTTATTGAATGTTTTGAGTAGTTATTATTTTTTTTTTATTTGAATTTTGTGTTTTTAGTACCGTAGCGGGTTGTGGGTTTATAGGGAAAAGGGTGGGAAGTAATTTAATTATATAAAATGTATAGAATAATTTTTATTTATTAATAATTGTTGAATTGAGATGTTATAGTGTTAAATGTGTAAGTTAATTTTTATCAATTATCTAATAATTAGTTGTTAGTTAATTTTAATGAATTAACTGGCAATTAATTATGTTAATTGTGTACTTATTTTTATGTGTGTTGTGCTGTTTATAGGTGAAAATGGTGAGAAGGGTGGGAAGTAATTTCGTTTTTAATTGATGAATAAATAATTAGTTGTTAATTAATTAATTGGCAATTAATTACGTTAATTGTGTAATTATTTTAGGTGTGTTGTGGTGTTTATAGGTGAAAATGGTGGGAAAGGTGGGAAGTAATTTATTTTTAATTCATTAATTAATAATTATTTGTTAAATAATTAAAATTAATTAATTAGTAAATAATTATGGTAATTGTGAACTTCCTTTTAGGTGTGTGTTGTGAATATTATAGTGTTAAAGAATTCATATTAAGTCAATGTTTATTAATTATTTTTATTAATAATAATTATTAATTATGTTAATTATGGAAATAAATTAAAATGGAAATGTTGAAGTTTTTTTATTGGTGCGGTGTTATAGGGTAGGAAATAAAATAAATACATTTACGTTTTAAAAAACAAATTTGTTTGTTAATATTTGTTTCTTTAAAATAAATATTGTTTATAAATGTATTTATTTATTTTAGATAATAGTTCTACCTTTTTGTTATATGTAATTAATATATTTAATGTTAATGTTTAATATATTTAATCTGATATTTTTAAAATATTGTTTATTTATCTTTTATATTGTTTAATTTTTTTTAATTGTTTACATGTTATTATCAATATTTGTTTCTCTGCTATCCAACACTTTCCTTTCTGTTGCATTCACTAGAGTGGGAAAAGTAATTTTTAGCCCTCCGCCATCCAGCACTTTCCCTACTGTTGCACTTATTGGAGTGGGAATAGTAAATTTTACCCCTCGCCATCAGGCACTTTCCCTACTGTTGCACTTATTGGAGTGGGAATAGTAATTTTTACTCCTTCGCTATCCAGCACTTTCCCTACTGTTGCACTTATTGGAGTGGGAATAGTAATTTTTACCCCTTCGCTATCCAGCACTTTCCCTACTGTTGCACTGACTAGAGTGGGAATAGTAATTTTTACTCCTCCACTATCCAGAACTTTCCCTACTATTGCACTCACTGTAGTGGGAATAGTAATTTTTACCCCTCCGCTATCCAACATTTTCCCTACTGTTGCACTCACTGGAGTGGGAATATTCATTTTTACCCCTCCGCTATCCAACACTTTCCCATCTGTTGCACTCACTGGAGTGGGAATAGTAATTATTACCCCTCCGCTATCCTGCACTTTCCCTACTGTTGCACCCACTGGAGTGGGAATAGTAATTTTTACCCCTCCGCTATCCTGCACTTTCCCTACTGTTGCACTCACTGGAGTGGGAATAGTAATTTTTACCCCTCCGCCATCCAGAACTTTCCTTACTGTTGCACTCACTGGAGTAGGAATAGTAATTTTTACTCATCCACTATCCAGCACTTTCCCTACTGTTGCACTCACTGGAGTGGGAATAGTAATTTTTACCCTTCCGCTATCCAGCACTTTCCCTACTGTTGCTCTCACTGGAGTGGGAATAGTAATTTTTACCCCTCCGCTATCCAACACTTTCCCTATTGTTGCACTCACTGTAGTGGGAATAGTAATTTTTACCCCTCCGCTATCCAACACTTTCCCTATTGTTGTACTCACTGGAGTGGGAATAGTAATTTTTACCCCTCCGCTATCCTGCACTTTCCCTACTGTTGCGGGAATAGTAATTTTTACCCCTCCGCTATCCAACACTTTCCCTACTGTTGCACTCACTGGAGTGGGAATAGTAATTTTTACCCCTCTGCTACCCTGCACTTTCCCTACTGTTGCACTCACTGGAGTGGGAAAAGTAATTTTTACCCCTCCGCTATCCTGCACCTTCCCTACTGCAATTGCTGGAGTGGGAATAGTAATTTTTACCCTTCCGCTATCCAGCACTTTCCCTACTGTTGCTCTCACTGGAGTGGGAATAGTATTTTTTACCCCTCTGCTATCCAACACTTTCCCTTCTGTTGTATTCACTGGAGTGGGAGTAATAATTTTTACCCCTCCGCTATCCAACACTTTCCCTATTGTTGAACTCACTGGAGTGGGAATAGTAATTTTTACCCCTCCTCTATCCAAAATGTTCCTACTGTTGCACTCTATGGAGTTGGAATAGTAATTTTTACCCCTCCGCTATCCAATACTTTCCCTACTGTTGCACTCACTGGAGTGGGAATAGTAATTTTTACCCCTCTGCTATCGAACACTTTCCCTACTGTTGCACTCACTGGAGTGAGAATAGTAATTTTTACCCCTCCGCTATCCAGCATTTTCCCTACTGTTGTAGTTACTGGAGTGGGAATAGTAATTTTTATCCCTCCGCTATCCAATATTTTCTCTACTGTTGGACTCACTGGAGTGGGAATAGTAATTTTACTCCCCTGCTATCCAACAATTTCCCTACTGTTGTATTTATTGTATCGCAAAATGTATGTTTTAATATTTTTTTATACTTAAATGTTTGAATTTATTATAAAATGGTTATTTTTTAATTTTAAATTATTGCTATATGTATATATTTAATTTTTATATAGTTTAAAAGTTTAAAAGTAAATAAAGATAATAGTTAATAAATTATATTTATCCCCTTCGCTGCTAGGCCTTTTCCCTCCCTGTGCTAAGCTTTTTTTGGCTATTTGGGGTAGTTCGCGCTTAGGCCCCTGTAACTTTTTGACCACATAAGGTATCCACGCCAAATTTGCGTCCTTGTCTTCCAACATCATGGGGATTCTGTACCCAGGGTTTGTAGATTCTCCTGGAGGGGACCCAGAAAATAGCCAAAATACAGCTACATTTTAGTTTTTTTTTTTAAATGGGAAAAAAGGGCTACAGTTGAAAGCGTCTGGTTTTTTCCCTGCAAATGGTATCAACAAAGGGGTTGTGGTGCTGAAATCACCATCTTCCCAGCTTTCAGGAACAAGCAGACTTTTGTCAGAAAACCAAAAATGTTTACACAGTTTTGGCATTTTTCTGGGACATAGCCTATTTTTGCTATTTATTGTGCTTTCAACCTCCTTCCAGTTAATGGTAGAAATGGGTATGAAAGCAATAATGGATCCTGGAAAGCTATACATTTTAGAAAAGTAGATAAAATTCTGAATTCAGCAAGGGGTCATTTGTGTAGATCCTTCAAAGTTTCTTTATAGAAACTAACAGTTATATATAGGAAAAATTGAAAATTAGTTGAAAGAAACAGCCATTTGTGTCAACGTTTTCACCTGTAACTTCTTCTAATTATGACAGCTGTTTGAAAGCAATATACCGTTACATCCGCTGGACCTTTCTGGTTGTGGGGATATATAGGACTTGTAGGTTCACCAAGAACCCGACGAACCCAGAGCCAATAACTGAGCAGCGTCTTGCAATGGTTTTTTATTATGTACCGGGTATGTAGCAATTATTTTGGGAAAATGTATACATGGAAAAATCGGTATGAACGACACCTATGTATTTCTGAAACAGGAACACAATATAGAGTTTAGAAACAGTAGATATTTGCACATTTCGAAATTGGGAGTACCCATACTAGCATGAGAATTATAGGTCATTTTTCAAAATGACTTCTATTTTACACATTGTCTTTCATTTGGAAGGCAGAAATGCATCGAAAGTCAATAGGTAATAACAGTTGCTCTACAATCCTGTGTTGCACTAAGTCTCCCAATAAAAATGGTACCTCACTTGTGTGGGTAGGCCTAGTGCCCGCGACAGGAAACGGCCCAAAACGCAACATGGACACACCACATTTTCACAGTGAAAACTGACCCTTTTCTTGCCAAGTGCCTAGCTGTAGTTTTTGAACCCTAGCTCTGCCGGCACCTAGGGAAACCTAGCAAACCTATACATTTTTGAAAACTAGACACCCAGGGGAATCCAGGATGGGGTGACTTGACTGGCTCTCACCTGGTTCTGTTACCCAGAATCCCTTGCAAACCTAAAACTTTGTCCAAAAAAACACATTTTCCTCACATTTCTGTGATGGAAAGTTCTGGAATCTGCGTGGATCCACAAAACTCCACCCACCCCGCGTTTCCCAAAGTCTTCCGAAATAAATGGTACCTCACTTGTGTGGGTAGGCCTAGTGCCCGTGACAGGAAACAGCCCAAAACGCAACGTGGACACACCACATTTTCACAGTGAAAAATGACCCTTTTTTGCAAAGTGCCTAGCTGTAGTTTTTGAACCCTAGCTCTGCCGGCACCTAGGGAAACCTAGCAAACCTATACATTTTTGAAAACTAGACAGCCAGGGGAATCCAGGATGGGGTGACTTGACTGGCTCTCACCAGGTTCTGTTACCCAGAATTCCTTGCAAACCTCAAAATATATTAAAAAAAACACATTTTCCTCACATTTCTGTGGTGGAAAGTTCTGGAATCTGCGTGGATCCACAAAATTCCACCCACCCCACGTTCCCCAAAGTCTTCCGAGAAAAATGGTACCTCACTTGTGTGGGTAGGCCTAGTGCCCGCGACAGGAAACGCCCCAAAACGCAACGTGGACACACCACATTTTCACAGTGAAAAATGACCCTTTTTTTGCAAAGTGCCTAGTTGTAGTTTTTGAACCCTAGCTCTGGCAGCACCTAAGGAAACCTAGCAAACCTATCCATTTTTGAAAACTAGACACCCAGGGGAATCCAGGATGGGGTGACTTGACTGGCTCTCACCAGGTTCTGTTACCCAGAATCCCTTGCAAACCTAAAAAGTTGTAAAAAAAACCACATTTTCCTCACATTTCTGTGGTGGAAAGTTCTGGAATCTGCGTGGATCCACACAATTCCCCCCACCCCGCGTTCCCCAAAGTCTTCAGAGAAAAATGGTACCTCACTTGTGTGGGTAGGCCTAGTGCCCGCGACAGGAAACGGCCCAAAACGCAACGTGGACACAGCACATTTTCACAGTGAAAATGGACCCTTTTTTAGCAAAGTGCCTAGCTGTAGTTTTTGAACCCTAGCTCTGCCGGCACCTAGGGAAACCTAGGAAACCTATACATTTTTTAAAACTAGACACCCAGGGGAATCCAGGATAGGGTGACTTGACTGGCTCTCACCAGGTTCTGTTACCCAGAATCCCTTGCAAACCTAAACATTTGTCCAAAAAAACAAATTTTTCTCACATTTCTGTGGTGGAAAGTTCTGGAATCTGCGTGGATCCACAAAATTCCACCCACCCCGCGTTCCCCAAAGTCTTCCGAGAAAAATGGTGCCTCACTTGTGTGGGTAGGCCTAGTGCCCACGACAGGAAACGGCCCAAAACGCAATGTGGACACACCACATTTTCACAGTGAAAAATGACCCTTTTTTTTGCAAAGTGCCTAGCTGTCATTTTTTAACCATAGCTCTGGCGGCACCTAGGGAAACCTAGCAAACCTATACATTTTTAAAAACTACACACCCAGGGGAATCCAGGATGGGGTGACTTGACTGGCTCTCACCAGGTTCTGTAACCCAGAATCCCTTGCAAACCTAAAAAATTGTCAAAAAAAACAAATTTTCCTCACATTTCTGTGGTGGAAAGTTCTGGAATCTGCCTGGAGCCACAAAATTCTACCCACCCCAAGTTCCCCAAAGTCTTCCGAGAAAACTGGTACCTCACTTGCGTGGGTGGGTCAAGTACCCGCGACAGGCAAGGGCCCAAAACCTATTGAGGCGACATCAAAATTACCTATCGCAAACCAACCTGGTTTTGCAATGGGGGTCCCATTTGTTTTTGGCCCGGGGCTCGGCGGCCATCTACCCACATTTCTGAAAACTAGACACCCGGGGGAGTCCAGCGAGGTATGGCTAGCGTGGGTCCCCCAACATTCTCCTACCCAGAATCCCCTGCAAACCTCAAATTTAGCTGAAAAAATCACTTTTTCTCAAATTTCTGTGTGGGAAAGTTCTGGAATCTGTGTGGATCCACAAATTTCCTCCCACCCAGCGTTCCCCCAGGTCTCCCGATAAAAATGGTACCTCACTCGTGTGGGTGGGTCAAGGACCCGCGACAGGCAAGGGCCCAAAACCAATTGAGGCGACATCAAAATTACCTTTCACAAACCAACCTTGGCAGATGTTTCCCTTCATATTATATTTTGAATGTCCAGACTTTATATTTTATTCTTTATGTTAGAAAATTCAGGCCACTTTCTCTTGACGTCTTGAAGAAGGAGTTACATTTAGATATTACCATTACTTTTCACCATATTTTGGATATGGTACAATGTAGGCTCATTGGTCATTTCCAACTTGCTTTCTGGTGACCCTCGTTAATGTCTTCCCCTGTGTTTACAAGATTATTGGGAAGCATGTCTGAAGTACTCTTGTTCTCTAGGTTAGAGGTGTACATTGTAGCTCCAGCAGAGTTATAGCCATGTCAGATTTTTGGGATATCTGCAAAAGATAGATTTGCATCCAATACAACTCATTGTTAGATGGTATCCTGAAATTTGTCATGCAACATTTCTAGACCTAAAGGCGGCAATTTGCCCTTAGAATTGAAAACCATTGTTAATGTCTTGTCTTATCTTATTACATGTTGTTCTATGCCGACAAAACCTTATCATCACCAAAGGAAAACAATGGAAAAGTATTATATCAGAGTGCTCTATATGGTTAGCATGTGTACAGAGAATTTGGGACCATTCAGACAAAGGCTGTCAGGTTTAGCATGTTATACACCCTGACAGATCAATGCAGGAGTGGTGTTTTTCTTATGCAAGAGCAGTAAAACATATACAATGTTCTATGAGTCTTAAGTGTAAATATGGTACTAAATTCAATGTATTAAATTTGAATCTAGAAGTAAAATGGAAACTATATCAATGTTCCTAAATGAAGGGTTGCAAGAAAGGAGGACGACAACTGGTAAGCTGGAGTTTGGTCTGTTTGTTGAGGTGGAGAAACATCTGGATGTATAAATTCTAGACCTTCTTGTAGATTGTTGCATTCAGTGATTTTGTCTAAATAATTTGGCTGCATTCCAAAAGGTAATTTCACTTTGCATGTTCCTGATTTCATGCTTTCTAAATTGCAAAATTGCAATTCGTTTTTAGGATTGCTGGATTTCCAAGCTGGTGTCTGGCTTATTTGTACTTTGTAGCAACTATTTAAAGATGTTTGCCCCATGTGCCTCCTTAATTTGCATGCGCCCAGTCTAAGAAACAAATCAAATAGATAAACATCATTTTTGTCCAATTCTGTGAGGTGCATTTTTCCTCCTGTAGGAGTGTGAGAGAAGTTTCCCATTACACAGTTTCTTATTCATCAAAGGATTTACATGTAAGGGAGAGCCGACGGGCACAGCCACTGCTGCACAGTCATTTATTTGTGTCACAGAGATCCCTTTGTTATTTGAAGGTCATAAGTAACAATGCTAATATAGCACATTGATCCATGAACTGTCATCAAGGAGCTGAATGCAAACTGCATGGTATAGATTAGAATGCTATGTTTTTCCCCAGTCTTTCGTTATCCTAATGCTGATACAAAGGTTTTGTTTGGATAGAAATACATGCTTAATAGTAAAACCAACCCCAACCACTTTGGTGCATTTTAAATCCTAAATTTATGCTTCTCCCAACCAAACCCTCTTAAAGTATATGGCCTACTAATATGGATAACGTGATTCCTACACCTTGCAATCCTCATTGTTTTATGTAACATTTCTTATAGACTAATTTACACATGTATGATTCGTTGTTTTTGTATAATGTGTGTGATGTAAAGTGCTCTGACACATTACACTGTTATGAGTAGAACTACAAAACAAATGAAATGCATGTGAGCGAGGGGCAAATTAGAGATGAGGGGCACTGCTGGAGGAAGTAGTATGGGAATCCATGGAGCAGGCTGTTATGCGGGGGCACCAAAAAAGATTGTCACGCCGGGCGCCACCAGCGCTAAAGTCGGCCGTGCGTAGGGTCCTCTTGGTGTCAGCAGGTCCCCAGATGATCACTTTACTGGTGGTGAGAACATAGGGCCAGATGTACAAAACTTTTTGCTGTTGCAACCCCTCTTATTCAGTTAAAAACAGGGTTTGCTTTGCAAACACCCCTTTTACATATTGACAAAACTCATTCTGTGATTCAGAACATTTGTTTTGAATCTTAGAAATGATTACCAAATAGCAATTTGAAAGGTGCACGTAAGGGGCGTCCCTTCCAAATTGCGATTCAGTCATCTATTTATCAGTGGCAATTCAAAGAAAAGACTTCTTGCATTCATTCTGGTTTTACAAATTGCGTATATGGAGGCCTGTCCAGACTTAAATATCTGTTTATTAAAAAGAAAATCTGCTACATGTTTGGTTGTTAACCGGAAGACGACTGGCATGTAATCTGCATAGTTATTAATACTAGCTGCTGATTGAAACTGCTGTTGGGGAAGCTGGATATTAATATCCAACTGTATTATCCATTTGTGTTGATAAGTTAATTGATCTGAAAGGGGCGGTGCTTTTAAAAAATAGCTATAACTTGATCAATAATAACATTATTTTATTGTGCTTTTAAAATTACAGGATCCTTGCCAATTATGCAAATATGCACATTTCATTAATTTGTCATAAAATAGGTAGGCAATATGAACATCAATTGTAATAAATTCTGTTGTACAATGTTGAGTTTGGGAACCTTACAGTAGTAACCTCTATGTGGCATGTTAATAGAAATGTAACTTGATATGAATGACTATTAAGATGGTCCACAAATATATACTTTCAATACGATCGTGAAACACAATTATTGTGCCAACAATATCATCATACAGAATATAGAAGATAAGAACATCATTTTCTAAATGTCTATTATATAGTTTTTATTATATATGTATATGATATTGTTTTTTAATTATTTAGTTGAGTTTTATTTGCTTTTGTTATATGTTGTATTTTTTTAACGCTAAGGGGCCGATTCCGATTCGGGCCGGAAATCTCTCCGACCGAGCCGGACCCGGAGAGATTTCCGACAGAATCGGACCCTAGTAGCCCGACCGAACGAGTACGATGCGCACGTATGACATCGGACTCGAGTCGGTCGGACTCCCATTGAAGTCAATGGGAGCCGGTCATACAATGCGTTCGCGGGCTCCCATTGACTCAATGGGTGCGAGGCGAACAAGGGCGCCCCCTACAGCGTGTACGCGGCAAAGCGACTCGTGCCGTACACGCACAGGTAGGGGGGACCCATGGGTCCCCCCTGTGTGCGACTCACGCGGCTACGCGTACAGGGGGGTCCAACACGGACCCCCAAAGTGCGGCTCCGACTGCTTCTTCGAGCCGGACGGCGCGGGTCGGTCGGACTGCTTGCAGCGCGCATCGTACTTGCCCGGCCGGGGAATGTCTCCATTGCGCGGTGCGCGGCGCATCCGTGCGAGTCGGTCGGAACGGTCGGGACCCGCGAACGAGTCGGTCGGCGAATTTGCACACGCTCGCATCGTACTCGTTCGCCCGGACGCACGTACGAGTCGGTCGGGAAAAAGGGCTCCGAATCGGATCCGGTTCAGCCGAATCCGATTCGGTGCCCTACCGGCCGAGATCGGAATCGACCCCTAAGTATATTTAATCAATTGTAGTGTGTTTTTTATTTGGCAATACATTTTAATGTTTTTATTTATTTTATGTCAATTTGTTTGGTGGGTGGTTGGTTTTGTACAGAATAGGATGTAAAGTTTTTTTAAATATTTATTTTTAATTGATTGCCGAATTTTATTTTATACATTTTAGTTTGTTAATTAGATAATTAATTCTATAGCAGTATTATTTAAAAAAAATGTTTTTTGTGATTTTCTTTTGGCTAATAATTTATGGTAATATGGTGGGAAGTATTTTAAATCTATGTTTACATAATTTAATTGATATCCTTTTTTATGTAGTTTTATTTATATTTGTCAATGCCCTATAACAAAGCTCCAGGGATGGATGAATTCCCTGCAGAGTTTCATAAATTAAATAAAACTATACTGGTACCACTGTTTTACTGAGTCTTTAAGAAGGCGGAAATCACGATCGGAATATGTGCTGAATTTAACATGGCTCTTATTAGCCACACCCTGAAGCCCACTAAAGACCCGACACAATGTGTGAGTTACCAACCAATATCCTTATAAACACAGACATGAACATATTGGCCAAAGCACTTGCCACCAGACTAAAGAAAGTCCTCCAGAGTCATGGATGAAACGACATTGCTATCCTTAGATGCAGAAAAGGCTTTCAACAGGGTAGAATGGGGATAACTCTTTAGAACATTGAGGAGGGTAGGAGCTGGTACAGGATTTTTTGACACGATACGCTGGATCTACTTGTATTCTACTGCACAGGTTGACTGTGGGGGGGATATGTTGCAGCCCTTTACCATATCCAGAGGAATGTGACAGGGGTGTCCGCATCTCCCCTTTTATCCCTCACAGTATTAGAACCACTCACAGTGGCTATTTGTCAATGTAAAAAAATATGGGGCATTGATACAGCTGCTGGCCAAATCAAACTCTTACTCTATACTGATTATATTTTCTCTACACTGTTACCCTGAAGCCTCGATTCCCTAACTAATATGTTCCTGATTGCTGAGTTTTTAACCATCTCTGGAAATAAGATCAATTGGTCAAAGAACGAAGCATTGCCACTCACAAAATGCTCGGTTAGAAGGTCCCTTAATAACTTTGGCTTTGTGTGGAAACCCACGGGACTGAGATACCTAGGCGTCCAGGTCACAAGAGGCTTTAGAGGAGATGGTGACAACTACTTTGCAGCCGTTGTTGGCTCAAATGAATAGTGACTTCCACAGGTGCTTCTCCTTACATCTTCTTGTGGGGTAGAACCCAAGTGGTAAAAATGATTACTTCTCCCAGATTCAATTATGCTTTTGGTATGCTACCACTTGTAATTCCTAAGACAGTCCTTTAGACCATAAATAAGCATGTTAAAGCCTGAGTGGGCAGAAATTCCAGGATTAAACCTGCAAAACTTCATGCAGACACAAGGGCGGATGTCTTCATCTAACGGATATGTATGTGTACTATGTTGCTCACCACATCTCCCAGCTGGGATACTTTATGTCCCCTGCCATGGATTGACCCTCTTGGGTCACTATAGAAACATCTTTGGTGCACACAACAATAGGCCTGAGTATACTATACTGTGCTTGACCTCTCCCATTAATAATGAGCCCCCTCCACGATGGCGGCAATGTGGACAGCATGGAGAGATGTGCATAGGAGTCTGAGCATAAATGGTCAACTTCACTGAGGGTTCCAATTTGGTCTAACAGAGATCTTAAGTTAGGCCATGACACCTTTTACTGGCCACAATGGGCTGAGATAGAGATTATGGTGATCAAGGATGTTTACAATACCACTGCTAATATGATGAAGGTCTTTTCCCTAAGGTCAATAGACTATTGACAATACTGACAACTGCGCCATTGTGCTTGTTGCCGGACCAGTGGCTCTATCAGAGTCACCTATTAGAAATTACTTGCATGGGGCAAGTCCAGGGGTGCTGTCTCCAACTTAAACCAAATTATTATTGACTTACTATATTTTCATATTAGCCTTGAGGGTAATCCTGGTTAGGTGTTGAATATACTGATGAAGGCTGGTTGGGTTTGCTCAATAATAATGACAAGACTCTAAGAGAGGCATGATTAAAGTTTTAAGGTTTTTAAATTCTTACATGACTGGTACCAGTCCATGTACAAGTTGAAAAGGGCTCGCCTACTGCATCGCGACAACTGCTGGGGGTGCCAGAAAACTAGGGGAACCTCCTCCAGAGAATGTGGTCCTGTATGAAATTATACCACTACTGAACAGATATATAGAACACATTGCACACTATTAGCACCCTTCCCTTTATTGCATCTGCCAAACTTGCCATCTTACATGATGTTCTAGAGGAGAATGACAGTACTACTCATTGGGATATATAAATATTGACGGCCTTAATGGTGGCAAATGTCTGTATCCTCAGGCACTGGCAACTGACAACATTTCCAACACACCAAGAATGGATGACAATATTCTTTAGTTTAGCCACTTATGAGAGGCACATATACAAAATTCAGGACAAACTTACCCTGTTCGAAGATGCGTGGTATCCGTTCATAACATTAAATGAACCCTAGCTCCTATCACTTGATGAAAAAGGGCTTTTGTGCCCTTACTAAATATTGTTGTCATATGTTTCTTCAAACTCCATCCGCATGACTGTGACTCAACGGGAGGGAGAAATTTACAAATGACGGACCGATTCCACGAAACACGGACTAGTGTGCTGATGTAGTAACTATGAAGGAAGTGATGGACTGGGGAAAAGATTTGGGAGGAGGAATGCTCTTTGTTCTTGATTTTCTGTTATTTGTTCCTTACTATTTACTTCTTGCTCTATACTCTTTACAGATCCCACGCAATTGACCTCATTAGTATCAGCTTATATTCGTGAAACTATTCTTCTTCATTTTGTGCTTTTCTACCCTTTTTTACATTTATTTTTCTCTTATAATCAAACACTTATGTATACGGTTGTTGTGAGAAATGTTATGTTCCTCACGTCTGTATGACTATATATTGTTATATCCTACTTCATTGCTTTGAACATTTTGCATTATAAAATTATAAAGAATGAATACATACAAATATATATATTAATGATATATAGTTAATGTTTTTAAATATTTAAATAAGTATATTTTATGTTTATTCATTTTTTATGTATGTAATTTGTTTTGCATTAATTTAGGACAGGGAAGTTTAAATCTGACCTTTCTAAATTTTAACATTTTCCCTACTGTTGCTTATGCTGAAGTTAGAATAGTGCTTCTGATGACTGGAAAATCCAACACGTTTCCTACTGTTGCTTATGTTGGAGTGGGAATAGTAAATCTAACCCTTCCAAAGTCCAACTTTTTCCACTACTATTGGTTAAGTCAGAGGGAAACAGTAAATCTGACCCCTTCAAAGTCCAATATTTTCACTACTGTTGGTCAGGTTTGAGTAGGAATAGTAAATCTGACCCCTCCAAAGTCCAACACTTTCCCTAATGTTTCTTACGTTGGAGGGGAATCATAATTTTACCCGTCCAAAGTCCTACACCTTTCCTACTGTTGCTCTGGTTGTAGTGGGCACAGTAAATCTAACACCTCCAAATTCATCGCTTTCCCGACTATTGCTTACGGTGGAGTGGGAATAGTAAATCTACCCCCTTCGCAAAATCCAACATTTTCTCTACTTTTATTTTGGAGTGGGAATAGTAAATCAGACCCCACCAAAGTGCAACACTGTTGGACTTGGCCCTTTTTGCAGGGCCATCCCAGAACTTTTTGCCTTCCTCCTGTATTTTTTCTGACCTGTTGTTGGTGGTTTTAGGACTCTGGGGACTTTATCACTGCTGATCAGTGCTAAAGTGCATGTGCTCTCTAAGGTAAACTTGGTAAGATTGGTCTACACCTGTTTGGCATATTTAATTTACCTATCAGACCCAGGGGCAGCTGGGGACATTTGAAAGTGGTGGGGTGGAAATACTGCACTGTGGCGAGCGAGCGTAGCGAGCGAGCCGGAACCACCTACAGGGGGTTCGGGGGGGTTATCCCCCGGAGAAAATTTTGAAAAAAGAGTGGGCAAATGGTGCATTTTCAAGCAAATTTGAGAAAGAGGTGGCTTGGCGAACACATCTCTGGGAGTAGCCAGACAAGTCTCTTTGCACTTGCACAGATACATCACTCTCCCTGCATTCACATAGGCACACTACTCACCCTGCACTCATAGACCCATTACTCACCCTTCCCTGACACATCACTAAGCCTGCATTCACCCATCCACATAACTCACCCTGGACTCACACAGGCACACTGATCAACCTGCACTCACACAGACATCACTCACCCTTCGCTGCACTGCACTCAAAGATGCACACTGTTTCATCAGAGAAATATATACCGAAAAACAAATGAGTGTGAAAGCTAATGAACACTTTACAAGTAGCTGCTGGTTGCTTTTTGGACATATGTGAATTCATTCATAGCATCGAAAACAACCTCCTCACAGAAATGAAAATCTAGTTAACATAGAGTCTGAAGGCCTGTACGTGGCCCAATGGCATCCCCAGGCATCACCACGACAAGAGAGAGTCCGACAACGCACATGCTCATAGCCAATGTATATTAAAAGGGGCCAATGTTACCAGACTAGCTCCACCACAGAGGCCCTTTCTGGCAGTGATGTCCAATGTTGGTCCATGAAGGTTGGAATGGATTCATATCAGATTTTATTATATACACATATGACAATCATGCATAAAGTTTATCTAAATTGTATCATTTACATATTCTTTGGTTATCCTGAAATTATGGCTAAATTCAAGCTCTTGTGAAGCAACTCGGGACATCCCTGCTTCATTCGATCCAAAATGACATTATATGACGTGGCCACAAAACCGCAAATATTTCCAAACATTCCACATTTCAAGCTGTGCGAGAATGCAATAATAAATTCTTCTCATAAGCAGTATTCTCAATGATTTTTTACACCATTCCAGAAAGTAATAATCGAGTTTCCTCACATCCAGAATTAAAATATAAACAGCACAAACCTACCCTGTAACACCCCAAGAGATGGAATACATTACACAAACATATAGCAATTGAAAAGAGGACAAACTAATGCACAGGGACAGCACAGATTACAAAGCAGTGAGTAGATGAGTCCATCACTCTCTGATGGCAAAAATAGACTTATGCTTCTCATTTTACACATCAATCCAGTAAATGTAACAGGTGTTTCAAGCCACTCCAAATGATATCATGCACAATCCCAGAAGAAGCAACCAACGAGAATCACTATGGGCAACCACACCCTCGTGTGACGTGTCATAAAATAGAGTGAAAATGTTTGGGACTAAACAAACAAATCAGTTTCACAACCATGGCTGGGCACAGAAGGTGCATTGTGAGCAATGAGATTAGAGCCACTAAATTCTAATTCCCATACATTAAAGATACATTTTAAACGTAAGATTATGGGTCACAGTCTCAAACAATAAACATATTTTGAAATGTACTGATACCCAAAAGGGTCATGTTCGCGCTATATAAAACTCAATAACTAAATAAAATGCTGAGTGTTCCCCAGCACACCAATAGAAGCACCAGGCTGATGATAACTCCAGCCCACACATACATATGACACATTTTACTACTTTACTATCCAGACCACATCGTGTGCTCCTGTGCAATCATTTTAGCCCACTTTGCCTTAGTTCCATTGTGCAACAACATTGTCAGTGTCTGTAAATTGTAAAAAATAACATATCATGCGTCTTATTGAAAGCGGGACATTTGCATCAATGGGACAGTCCTGTGTCACTTGACATGTGTTACAGTGCAGAAACATATGCAGCCAGGCAAGAATGAAAGCACATTCCAGAAAACGGCGGCGAGTTGGGTAAAGATGTAAAGTAAATTGTCTCGTGTACCACTCCCAAGGTACCACAGTCAACAGGTATTTCAGCTGAACTTGTCTAGGTTCAAATGAAGAAAAGAACACAAGACACCGCAGGGTGACATTTAAGCTTATACATTAGCGCTCTTCTTTACCGCGATGGTAACTGTTTACTGGGCAGACGGTGTAATGTGGCCACCCGCAGGGAACCCCACGTAGGAGCCGAGCACATACCTGATCTGGAGGGCTGCATGGCAGTGTGCACCCTTCTGCCCTCACATCCCCGACCCCGACCCTCGGGCCCCAGAGTCCCACATCCCACTCCTCACGATCCCCAGCTCACGAGAAAAGGCAGCCTGCCCGTCTCACTCTTCAGTCCTTGATGCACATAATGAGCCGAGCCCCAGTGGTATTCGTGTACAGTTGCAGCTCGCAATACACACGGGGGGTCGCGCGAGGGTGGGGGGGTCGTCGAGGGTGGGGGGGGGTTAAAAATAAAGTTTAAAAAAAAAGTGAAAACTTACCTGACCGCCGCTGGGTCCGCGCCGCATCTGCTGTGTGTTCCTGTGCCGGAGTCCGCCGCCGCCTTCGTGAGTGGCTGGTGCACCGTGCAACCCCTCTCAACCAATCCAGACGCTGCTCCAGCAGCGCCAGGATTGGCTAGAGCACGGACTGTCTCCGCCCATAGGAGACCGGGGGCTGCGGCCACTGGCCAGTAGCAGCCCTCGCCCTCGCTCGCTCGCCTAATGCAGGGCACTGCAGGCTATACTAGTGCGCATGTTCGGGCTGGTCAGAAAAATGATCAGCCCAAACCTGAACATGCGCACTGGGCCTGCCCTGCTACTGCTGTCACTCAGTGAAGTCACCGTCACGACAAACCCAACCCTCCAGTGCTGCCCCACCCCCTTCAGCGACGAGTCCTTCTGACTGACTCGGATTTCGAGTCAGGATGCGCCTGGCGGTGAAGTTAATCTTCCTCCATGGCCATGTGGTTAGTGGGGCATCGCCCCAATGCCCCAATGGATACACCGCCCCTGATCAGTCCCTTGTACAGTGGTATCTCATACCCAGGGCCAGTAAATTAAATACTACTGATGTGCTTGCAGCGCTGCTTGCGCCACCCACCAAAGTAGCCTTTCAAACCTGTCTCAGGTCTCTGCCACTGCAGGGCCTGCGCGCGCAGTTTACTGCTGCTGTGACGTGGCACATAAAGTGGTTGCCACTTCTGTGACTCCCCTTTTACTACATATCAGTCACCCCTAAGGTAGGCCCTAGCTAGCCCTATGGGCAGGGTGTGGTGTAGGTAAAAGGTAGGTAATGCGCCTTAACTGTGTGCATGTCCTGGTAGTGACAAACAGCCTATTTGGTTTCTCACTGCTGTGAGGCTGCCCTCTCATAGGGATGCATTGGGGATTCCCTGATATGTGCTTCAATGGTAGGGGTAGCGTGATCAAGTTGGTATGTTTGGAATAGTGGGGATAAATGCTGCTTACTGTTGTTAGCAGATTTATTATTACTATTTTAGAAATGCCACTTTTCGAAGTGGGTGTTTCTGTGTGCTATGCCTCTTTGTGCCTGCCTGTTGTGTATTGACCATCTGGTTCTGACTGACAGGAGGAGAGGGGATGTGCAGTGGCTCCAAAGAGTCTGGATGTGTCAGTGCTAGGCTGAATAGGCCTTGTCTGCATTTGGAGTGGTGGGAGGAGTAGCACCTGCACCTGAATAGGGCTGGGCCTGCCTCCCACAATGATAGCTCCGCCCCCTGCGGTGTGTCTGGGGCCAGGGCTTACACTTACAATGGGGAGTGTTGTGCACTGTAATGATACTTTTTAAGTGCACCCAGATCTGGTTTAAACTGGGTCCAGAGCCCTGTGAACAAAGACTTTGTGTACCATCAATTTTGGGGCTTTGACCCCATGTTTTGAGCTTACTTGGAACTGCCTGAACTTGTGGCTGGCGGGCTGCTGGACTGCCAGGAGGAACCGCCTTGGGACTGCCCCCCTGTTTCTGAGGCCCCTTGCTGGCCTGCCTGGCTGTGCCCTGTTGGTGTGTCTCCAGCACTCTTCCAGGTGTGCTGCTGTGCCCCTGGTCTTGGCAGACTCGAGCACAGTTATTTGCATTTGGGCTCTTGACCCTGGAACTGGGCTGGGTACGCGCTGAAGTTATTGGCCTGAGCCCCTGGTGTGGGCTCACCCTGCAGTCAAGCGTGTGGAGCGCTGTGCCCTGCAGCCTGTTTTCGTCAATCACATGGTGAGCGCCGCAGTCTCCTTAAGAGAAGTAGAAGGGAAGCAGCCGGTGCACGTGTCAGCGCACTTTCCAATACGCATGATGGGCATGCTGTATTCCTGCGTGCCACACCCGAGAAAGGGCAGAGCCGAGACCCAACGGAGAGACTCGCTCCCTAACCTGTGGCCGCGAGGAGCAGCCGGAAGCCAGGCAGAGGCTGAGCCTGGCTATGGCCGGGGCCCAACGCAGTAGAGAGGCCACGCGGAGCAGAGCGGACTTGACGGAGACTTCATTCCGAGTCCCGCTCCTACCTTGCAGGGAGCTGTTGCGGTCAACCTGGGTGTTGCGAGGACAGCACTCGAGGGAGACCGGCTAGGAGCCATTCCCTCCTCTGCATTTGGTTGATAGCTGCACAGCGACTTCGCGGGCAGCTGTCCTGGGGCGATTCTTTTTCTCCAGACTTGGCGCTACGGGCGAATCCTTGCTGAAGGCCCCGGTTCCGAGAATTATCGTATTTGCCCGGGTAGGCGTGCCAGACGTTCGGCGGCCTACTCGTTGGGCACTAACACATCCCTGGCAACCTGGCCAGCAGACGGGCCCTAACCCTGCCATTGAAGGGCAGGTGCGCAGGGGTCCAAGGCCCCTGTGGGGAAGGAAGTGCCTACTGTTCTAATATGTGCACAGTAAGGATGTGCTCATGACGTGTACTGTGGCAAGTGTTACTACGGTGCACTGCTAATTTTGTTTTGCATGATGTGTGCACTCTACCAATGCTTGATAGTACACTGCTGATGATGTATATGCGGAATGTGCTATTGTTGTATTCCACTTTAGGGGTCCGTATATAGGTTTTCCTCAATCATGTCCTTATATAGGCACAATTCGCATTGCCCTTATATAGGCATAGAATCCCAGTCCTTATTTAGGCATTAACCGTGCACTCCAAATACAGGCATGGTCACCGACATCCGTCCACCCTAACGTCACAACGAGTTCTTAGAAACCAGACCCTTAAGCTTCGGGAGTTCCCCTAGCACAGGACTATTGATTTCTCCAAGAACTCATCTATTATGTATGAACCGTTATACCTTAAGGGTTCATTCCTTACGTCTTCCTCTGTCCGACTTCACGTCAATGCTAACATTCCAAGACACCTACCAGGTATAAATATACCTTCCCTTGCCCAAGCAAGTTAGAGGAGACCTCAACTTCAGAGGAGCCCGTATCCCGGCCTGACGCACTGAGAAGACGCTGTCATTCCTGCACGCAGACGAATCCAGCTTCCAGTGATCTGACTCCCTTCGCGTGGTGTTAGAGTTTCAGATCTGGCTAGAGATTCCCACCTCTCTCATTCTCAAGGTATGGAGCTGACAAGAACCTAGAGGGACTCTTGGCATACTAGACTCTTGGCATACTAGACTCTTGGCATACTAGACTCTTAGTATATCATACTAGAGAATACTTCACCTACTTCTTACCTTGCACCACACTTAGGTTAGGTACATTGGGGTAGAACTAGTTTAGGGACGCATCGTATGAGTACTCGCATTTTTAGCTCATGTTATTTATGTACGTGAATATATGCTAAAAGATAATGCTAGCGCAGTATTATTTATTTCTACTGCTTATACTGTACATTATTTATCTTGCATACTGTCTTGTGATCATAACAGCACATATCTCTTACACGAGAAACAAGACTGTTCAATAAACCCTTTTATTGAAACGCCCGTCTTTCCTTTCTGTGTAACTCTGTAGAAACTAAGCATGCACGATTGACTGAGTGAAACTGTTATCTATTGTTTCCACGATTCTGAGACGTGTTCCGATTCTAAAGGGAAACATGTTTTTCGGTTGCCAGAAACTACTCCCTTCTTGTTCTCAAGGAGTTTGTAGTGGCCTCTGAGCTAGCTGGCACAAGTAATTAAGTTTAATATACTCGATAGGGACATACCGACCTTAGTCCTATGTCAAACCTATAGGTTATATTATTCCAATGCGCAGAGCCTATTAGGAAAATAGGAACTACACTACATGGCGCCCAAACGTTTAGTTAGGCAGTAATTTAACGCTAGATACTGAGTAACTCAGTCGTGCTTTTCTCAGAGACCCCTACTCACATACTCCATAAGACGTCTGGAGTGGGTAGGGTTAAATATCCGCCAAAGCTAAATAGGACAAAAACCCTATATATTAGCTATTTTGGTCTGTTCAACGTTGAAGGATACAGTGTTCCAAAATATTGTGCACCTTATCTTTTGTTTCCTTGAAACTTGTTCTACATTTTTCAAAAATCAAAATGTCCACCAACGGGGACAATAACACCGGGAACGGTGTAGCTGCGGCTGAACCAGTTGTAACAGCTTTTAACTTTACAGGTTTAAGTGAAACTGAGGAGGGTGTTATAGACATCCATCCAAACTTAAGAAGAGCCATCACTCTAAAACTTATAAAACACGGCCTACCACGAGAGGAGGTAGAGCAGTTTTCGTGATAGAGGCACACGAATCCTTTCAGACAGAGGTATTCTATTCATGGATAGTATTCCCAGAATCAAATACAGTAACAAGACTGTTTCACTTCTATAAAGAAGATGAACCACCAGAGGAATATATTCCTTTCGAGGATATTGAAATTCCATTATCATACCAGGAGCATCAGCTCTGGTTTTAAAGGCGCCCTAAAACTTCACAAAAACATTACCAGGCTCGGTCCACTAGGTAGACCAGGAGCAACATGGCCGATTCTAGCCGGCTACACACCTCATCCTGACATCGATGTAATGTCAGACGAGGAACTACTTACTCAACTTACAGAGTTAATAAAAATTTACAGACAATTAGCCCAATATGTCATGCGGACTCTCACAGTCCAACCACCATTGACAATTCCAAATCAAACCCCTCAACAGGGAAATACACTAAAAATTACTCCACAGACTTTACAAGCAGTCATGGGTAAAATGCCCACAAAACGTGAGCAAATTCCTTTCTGGATAGCTCAAAAAATTACTCAAATAGAAGCAGTATTTCCTAATACTAGCCCTTATGAGAAACACAGAATATTAACTATCTGTTTCCCAATGGGGATCACACCACAACTGGAAGATTGCACCACTTGGGGCGCAGTCTTTGCTGCCATCTATACTAAAACACATGGTGTTCCGTCAATTGTAGTAATACCAGAAGTCCTGAAACAAATTCAAAACGAATACGGGGCAGAGCCTGCTCTGAATTTAGGTATGAAATTACTGAAAAATTTCGACCAGGTCTCAACAATAATATTATCTAATATTAAAGGGGAGGCAGCAGCAGTGGCGATCCGCCAACGATTAAGGGAATTCGATGTTACAGAACATCAAACAGAACTACCCAGAATAATAGAACAATCTTATGCAGAATTAGGCAGAGATAGTTTGGGTGGAAGACCATTGAAGCCAAAACTATCTGAAAGTCTATTAAACAAACTCCTACATCTTCTAAAAAGAAGTGGGAAACTAATAAACATAATTTAAACAAGAAACGTTCTTAATCCCGAGGTAGGTCTCCTCAAAAGGAGCCCTCTGAAAGGAGGTATAACCTCAGGAATAAGGATAGGGATAATTTGAAAAAGCCTGACAGGTATCAAGATACTGATACACGTTCCTCTCGTACCTTTCAGATATCGTCACAGACATCGGAAAGAAGAGGACGGTCAGAACATAGAGAAGAACGCGTAAAATCAAAAGACGACAAACACGTCCCAAAAAATAAATCCAAACCTCAATTCTCAAAGAAGAAGGTAGCAGGTCTGAAGGTCAGACATGCCGAGGATACTGAGAACACAACTCAGGAACGGAGAATGGGCTCAGACAATGCTGGACAGTGCTGCAGAAGTCACAATAGCTCGCCAGAACCTGAAGGAACTTCTGGAGATAGTGGACTTGAATGAGTACATCACAGTAGAGACTGTAGACAGCAGGATTAGTTCTCCACAAAGGTTATATGAAATAACACTCCGGATGGAGGGAGACATACCAAGAAAAGTGAAAGCGCTCTTTTGGGAGAAACTTTCAAGGGGTTATGATATACTTCTAGCAGAAAAAGACTGGCCACCACAATTTGTCAGGGAGTGCCCACATGGCGAGGAAATTATTATGCCTGCCTTCTCTAACCATATTCCAATTCATCTAAAATATACTTATGCCAGGAAATGGGGAGTTGCCCAGGCCCCAGCATTATATAAAAATCATGTAGGATGGGATGAGGAGTCACCTCACCATAAAATACATTTAAAAAATGAACCTACTGCACAAAGGCAGTACCCAATAAAGCAAGAAGCTAAAAAAACAGGTCAGGGAGATCTTAGATCAACTTGAATACCAAGGGGTGATTGAAACATGCACCTCCTCTATGAACAATCCTTTGTTTCCTGTCTCCAAACCAGACAATACATATCGTCTAGTTTTGGATTACAGACACTTAAACACTTGTTCTAAAACATTTGCAGTGCAAAATGCACATAGTACAGCATTAATGAATAACATTGTGCGTAAGAAATATAAAACCACATTAGACATCTCAAATGGTTTCTTTTGTCAAAACATAGCACCTGGAAGCAGGTACTTAACAGCTTTCTCAATAATGGGGACCCAGCGTCAATTTTGTCGACTCCCACAAGGGTTCAAAAACAGCCCGGGGTTATTCTCAGCGAGAGTAACGGAGTTACTACAAATTTATGATAATGAGGCATTGTCATATGTCGATGACATCTATCTGACAGACGATGACCTAGATAGGCACTTGAACAGGGTGAGCACCATTATATTGGGCTTCGCCTCTGAGGGCTATAAGTTCAACTTTAAAAAGTCTAGAATTGCCCATCTTAATATCCTTTTTCTAGGATATGAGCTTTCAAGTGAAGGCAAGAGCTTGGCAGCCAACTTTTTAGAAAGGTGTGCGCTGCTCCAACCTCCAAAGACGCAAAGAAATTTACAATCTATCATGGGTTTCCTAAATTTTGGAAGAACTTACATTCTAAATTACGCAGAAAGGGTTAAACCTCTCTACGCACTAATCAAACCTGATTTTTCAATCAAAAATTGGACACAGGAACACACAGAAATCTTGCGTTCACTCCAAGCTAACATGTTAGCAACAAATAACTTACAAACACGCGTAAGTCAACGCAATTTAGTGATCCGAATAATTTCGGGTCCATGCGGATTCACCTACTTAACATTTAATGAGGGGGAAAAAGTACCAATTGCATACAAATCACATTTGTATACACAGGCAGAAATGCGCTTCACTTCAACTGAAAAAATACTGACGGCAGTTCAAACTGCAGTAGCAAAAGAAAGAGCTCTAGCCCAAGGGAAACGCATTATTGTCGTAACCCCAGTTCCGGCCTTAGAGGCTGTAACAAAAGCGAGCATTCCAAATGCAAAAGCTTTACATCCGAGATGGATACAATGGGTTAATTCTCTTGCTGCAACAGATGTTGAATATGTTTTTGATCCTGATCTAAAAACACAAGCATTCCTGCAATATGAACATGAATGTCCTCTGCCCATTGAGATTCTGCCTCTCGATCAGTACAAATTCATAATTTAAACTGACGGATCCGCACAACCCAAAACAGGGAGTAAGCAAGCTTACAGTGCAGCGTGCGCAATCGTTAAAGGTCGCATGCGCGATGGCAACTTCAGACCTATGGTCACTAAAACTCAATCTCTAGGAGATTGCACAGCTCAGCGAGCTGAACTACAAGCATTCAAACTGGCACTTGAAAGTACAGATCGAGAATTCCCCACACTCATACTGTGCGATTCTTTCTACTGTGTGCAGTCGTATAATGAATATATACAAAATTGGCTTGAAAATGGGTTCAAATATGCAAAAGGTGGCACAATAAAGCATAAAACGCTTTCGGAACAAGTAGTTCAGTTAAAAAACGAACTACCAAAGGCTCACGTGATCCATACACTGAGTCATCAACGTGATGGCGTTCACGTTGCAGGGAATTCATTGGCTGATGAAGCCGCAAAGGGGGCAGTTCAGACGGCTTCCGTAGCTGCGATCACTCGTTCAAAAACGAAAATAGACAGTGAGATAATGTTGGCTGTCAATACTACAAGCAAAGGCAGTGGTGCAGCGTTACCAAAAAAGTTTCCACTCAAGTACTCTTATGTAATTGATGCGAACAACGTTCCTTTTGCTCGAATCCCTGGAGTGGGGGATAGGGTAATTCCAAACAAGGAACGCAGATTAGGACTAATCCTAGCAGCACATGAAGGGATAGCTTCTGCCCATGCAGGTATTTCTGCAACAGTATCTTTACTTAAACAAAGATATTGGTGGCCTGGCATTAGGAAACAGACCAAGAACTATGTTTTGGAATGTGAAATATGCCAACAGATGAAAGTCTCCACAGTGAAACGTCCTGCGCAGACACCCCTGTTAATTTCAGACAAACCATTAGCTTGTGTTTACCTGGACCACTGCGGTCCCTTGCAAAGGGACGGTAACTATAAATATATCATGGTCGCAGTGGATTCGTGCTCAAGGTTCCTATGGATATGGCCTCAGCGCTCGGCTGACGCACGAACTGTTATAAAAGATTTGCGAGTCTTTATCGGCACATACGCAATAGGCACGCTACATTCTGACCAGGGCCCTGCATTTAGCTCTCGAGCTTACAAAGAAGCCATGGCCAGTCTGGGCGTTGCATTGAGGTACTCCTCTCCGTTTCATCCTGAGGGAAATTCTGTTGTGGAAAGGAAAAACCGGGACATAAAGCAGTCTATAACAGCTAGAGTATTAGGTTCGGGTGATGGGTGGGTCAAACATCTTTATGGGGTCCAACGCTCATTAAACAATTTGCCAAGAAGTTCTCTAGGGGGGTCACTCCATATGAGGTCCTATTTGGGACAAGAATGTGGGTGCCCGATCTGGAATGTAAAGGCACAGTGGTGGAAAATAAACCCTTTGATATCAAAGATCGTTTGGCTGTTTTACAGGAACTAAATGAACTAAGATCGAAACAAAGCAACGTGTTCCTGAAGCCAACCACCACTGGGGAAAACCGGCAGTCCCAGCAAGGCCTGTCTGGATTCCAAAAGTTGGGGATCTAGTCAGAGAGAAGATTGCGGACAAGAAGGAATTTGGACCTTCTTACAGACAACCAGTACCTGTCCTAGCCATACACGGAACAAGAACAGTACTTCTGCGCCCCTTGCTGGAAAAAAGGAGAAAAGATTTGTGTTCATCGACCTCATCAAACCACAGTATGTGGCCAATACTAAATAGGCCTCGTGGCTCCGACCTAGTAGCAGACACACTCCTCTCGCTACTATCCAAGCGGTTCAGACTGAGAGACTGATAACCATCGAGAATTCAGCAGTAACAGATGAAGGACTGAGCAACAATGCTATGGAACTCAACCCTCTTGAAACTCAAGTAACAGTTTGTCCAAATACACCTGTCTATACCAATGTAACAAGTGATCAACTGGTTCCAGCGATTTCTACAAATCCTGATGCAATTTCAACAATTGACAGAACTGCTTCTGGCTATTTCATTAACTTTGATACGTTTTCTGAGGATCCCAGCGAACCTGAAATGACGCCAGTATCAAAAACTTTCAAAAAACAAGCCATGTAGTGTAGTTCCTATTTCCGTAATAGGCTCTGCGCATTGGAATAATATAACCTATAGGTTTGACATAGGACTAAGGTCGGTATGTCCCTATCGAGTAGATTAAACTTAATTACTTGTGCCAGCTAGCTCAGAGTCCACTAGAAACTCCTTGAGAACAAGAAGGGAGTAGTTTCTGGCAACCGAAAAACATGACAACTTTTGTTTCCCTTTAGAATCGGAACACGTCTCAGAATCGTGGAAACAATAGATAACAGTTTCACTCAGTCAATCGTGCATGCTTAGTTTCTACAGAGTTACACAGAAAGGAAAGACGGGCGTTTCAATAAAAAGGGTTTATTGAACAGTCTTGTTTCTCGTGTAAGAGATATGTGCTGTTATGATCACAAGACAGTATGCAAGATAAATAATGTACAGTATAAGCAGTAGAAATAAATAATACTGCGCTAGCATTATCTTTTAGCATATATTCACGTACATAAATAACATGAGCTAAAAATTCGAGTACTCATACGATGCGTCCCTAAACTAGTTCTACCCCAATGTACCTAACCTAAGTGTGGTGCAAGGTAAGAAGTAGGTGAAGTATTCTCTAGTATGATATACTAGGAGTCTAGTATGCCAAGAGTCTAGTATGCCAAGAGTCTAGTATGCCAAGAGTCCCTCTAGGTTCTTGTCAGCTCCATACCTTGAGAATGAGAGAGGTGGGAATCTCTAGCCGGATCTGGAACTCTAACACCCCGCAAAGGGAGTCAGATCACTGGAAGCTGGATTCGTCTGCGTGCAGGAATGACAGCATCTTCTCAGTGCGTCAGGCCGGGATACGGGCTCCTCTGAAGTCGAGGTCTCCTCTAACTTGCTTGGGCAAGGGAAGGTATATTTATACCTGGTAGGTGTCTTGGAATGTTAGCATTGACGTGAAGTCGGACAGAGGAAGACGTCAGGAATGAACCCTTAAGGTATAACGGTTCATACATAATAGATGAGTTCTTGGAGAAATCAATAGTCATGTGCTAGGGGAACTCCCGAAGCTTAAGGGTCTGGTTTCTAAGAACTCGTTGTGACGTTAGGGTGGACGGATGTCGGTGACCATGCCTGTATTTGGAGTGCACGGTTAATGCCTAAATAAGGACTGTGATTCTATGCCTATATAAGGGCAATGCGAATTGTGCCTATATAAGGACATGATTCAGGAAAACCTATATACGGACCCCTAAAGCGGAATACACTGTGAAAATGCACTAAGCTGTTCACTGATTTGTCAGGACATATCTTTACACGGGGCTTGTAATGGTTCTGTGGCAAATTTGTCCTGCCACCAGCAGGGTACACCAGCTGCTGTGATTAATCCAACGTTTGGCCAACTTTCTAATGGGAGTTACCTCATGTTGAATGATCAGAGTTGCTGTGGCATGTTGCCAGGCATCCCATATCTAGTAACGGTCAACTCCAGGGTCACTTGCTGTATGCAAGTATTGTTTGCCCCAATAGACACAGTCAGGGAGTCGCCTTTATGGCTTTCGTTGAATGTCTCTTTTATACGATTTGATACTTTAAGCAGAATGAAAGCCATGCTTATTCAACAATCAGTGCCTTAGACCTCGGCCAAAGAAACCTATGATCTACAAGTTGCAAGGATTTTGGCTGAGATACAGAATTTAATTCGTACAAACTGCCCTATACATTTTGTAGAAATGATAGGACGTATCTTTAACATGTCAGATACAAGCGGAATTGTACAGGTATTTAAGACCATCTGTTCCGGACTATTAGCACCTTTCCAGGCTGTCCTCGGAATCATCCCAAACTTCGCACATTCGGTGTTTGGTGGTGTGCCATTAATTCTAGCACTTGTTGCAGGAATTCTGTTTCTATTCCTCCTACTATGCTATGGCAAGCCTCTTCGCCAACATCATTCCGAGCGATGTGGAGAGAGCCCTCCTTGAACGGAAATGCCGTGAGCGAATAGTACAGCTTTTGGGCATGCCTCATCTATGGGAACTTAATACAACGTGGTTCCTGTCATTCAGACCAATCTGGCAAGATTGCATCTTACCTGTTCTACGCTGCCTGTTTTGCGGTGAAGTATGGTGCTAGACACATGTCTAACACTCCCATCAGTCATGCCAACGGATGTCGATACTCTGCTGGACCCGATAACGGCCCATGCTGTGTGTTGTCCCCAGAGGCTACCAATCCTCATGACGGCATTCATTGAGATCTCACAGACGCTTCCGGCTGCTGCTGAGGTATGAGATGGATCAACAGGCACACAGGTAACAACGGACGCGAACATTGCATCTTCTGCTGAAGGCGATGTTTCTCATCTCTGTGCAATTAACCTTCTGAACGAGGTGTTCCAAATGTCACCAACTTCGGTGGACGATATTTTGGCTACGGACATAGATGAGCTAATGTTTACACCAGACATATACACTGACTTTGATTTGGCTCACAGTGTACCAGGGCACAATTGAAATTTGGCCTTCATATTTTCAAAACTTGGAACTATTCCCAAAAATTGAACTTTTTCTTTTAAAACAAAATTTTTCTCGATAAGAAAAAAACATGGCAAAAGAACAATACGCTTACAGTAGAACTAGTCTTATAAAACGGACTTCTTTGAATACTTCCAGGGACACACTGTCACCTTACTTGTCTAACATTTCATTTAATTCTATGATATATAATGGTTTTGATTTTGAGAACTTATCGACCATTTCGTCATATGTATATATTTCTGTTTTCATTTAAGTTGCATTTTTACTTCCGTGATATGCTTAGAATGGAAACGATGCTTTAAATGTACAGTACCTATTGCATTTCAACAGCTTTGAGCTTCTTTTAAAATGCTTTTAGAAATGTTTTTAACAATATGTGGTACTCGATTTTATGTTTAGCATTTAAATGTTAGCATTTAGTATTATCGTTCAATCGAAGATGGAGTGGGTGTTGTATTCCGCTTTAGGGGTCCGTATATAGGTTTTCCTGAATCATGTCCTTATATAGGCACAATTCGCATTGCCCTTATATAGGCATAGAATCCCAGTCCTTATTTAGGCATTAACCGTGCACTCCAAATACAGGCATGGTCACCGACATCCGTCCACCCTAACGTCACAACGAGTTCTTAGAAACCAGACCCTTAAGCTTCGGGAGTTCCCCTAGCACAGGACTAGTGATTTCTCCAAGAACTCATCTATTATATATGAACCGTTATACCTTAAGGGTTCATTCCTGACGTCTTCCTCTGTCTGACTTCACGTCAATGCTAACATTCCAAGACACCTACCAGGTATAAATATACCTTCCCTTGCCCAAGCAAGTTAGAGGAGACCTCGACTTCAGAGGAGCCTGTATCCCGGCCTGACGCACTGAGAAGACGCTGTCATTCCTGCACGCAGACGAATCCAGTTTCCAGTGATCTGACTCCCTTCGCGGGGTGTTAGAGTTCCAGATCCGGCTAGAGATTCCCACCTCTCTCATTCTCAAGGTATGGAGCTGACAAGAACCTAGAGGGACTCTTGGCATACTAGACTCTTGGCATACTAGACTCTTGGCATACTAGACTCTTAGTATATCATACTAGAGAATACTTCACCTACTTCTTAACTTGCACCACACTTAGGTTAGGTACATTGGGGTAGAACTAGTTTAGGGACGCATCGTATGAGTACTCGCATTTTTAGCTCATGTTATTTATGTACGTGAATATATGCTAAAAGATAATGCTAGCGCAGTATTATTTATTTCTACTGCTTATACTGTACATTATTTATCTTGCATACTGTCTTGTGATCATAACAGCACATATCTCTTACATGAGAAACAAGACTGTTCAATAAACCCTTTTCATTGAAACGCCCGTCTTTCCTTTCTGTGTAACTCTGTAGAAACTAAGCATGCACGATTGACTGAGTGAAACTGTTATCTATTGTTTCCACGATTCTGAGACGTGTTCCGATTCTAAAGGGAAACAAAAGTTGTCATGTTTTTCGGTTGCCAGAAACTACTCCCTTCTTGTTCTCAAGGAGTTTGTAGTGGCCTCTGAGCTAGCTGGCACAAGTAATTAAGTTTAATATACTCGATAGGGACATACCGACCTTAGTCCTATGTCAAACCTATAGGTTATATTATTCCAATGCGCAGAGCCTATTAGGGAAATAGGAACTACACTACACTATGCTGAGTATGGTTATGATGTTCATGCCTCATGCTTTGTGCTAAATGCAGCTTGATAGTACACTGCTGATGATGTATATGCGTAATGTGCTATGCTGAGTACGGTTATGATGTTCATGCCTCATCCTTTGTGCTAAGTGCAATCCTGCCAGTATTTCCTGGTCACGCTAAATGTTTATGACAGTGGCCCGATTGGCCTAATGATTTATGTAATCCCTGTAAAGTCATGACAAGTGCCTGGTGGCCCAGTGAATATATGTGATGGTGTTCTAATGTGTTTTTATGGATAATAAAAAGGCTATTTTTATATAACCTTGTGTGGAGTTCCTTTTGTGGTGTGCCTAGTGTGTTGCCTGCTGTGTGAGGGTGTTGCGCAAACGCTTTACACATTGCCTCTGGGATAAGCCTGACTGCTCTGCCAAACTACCAAGGGGGTGATCAGGGGTTAACTTCAGCGTGTAACTCCCATGCCCTGACTACAGTGGTGGTTTCTGCCTGGCTTAGGCGCATGCCCTAGCCAACCAGAAATCCAATTTCTAACAAACACTTTCTCTACTGTTGCTCTGTTTGGAGTGGGAGTAGTAAATCTGGTCCTAAAAGTCCAACACATTCCGTACTGTTGCTCAGGTAAGAGTGGGAATAGTAAATCTAATCCCTCCAAAGTATAACACTTCCACTACCACTGGCTAGGTTAAAGTTGGAGTAGCAAATTTGACCCCTCCAAGTCTATTGTTTGACCTGAATTTTAAAAAAAATATTAATATATAATAGTTTTAATTTTAAAAGCTTAAGGTAACTTTTTTATATTGATCAATTGTTTAGTTTAATTCTGTTGTACTTATTTACATTTTATAGTATCTAGTGCTTGTACTTATAATTTATGGCTATTACTATTTTCTATTATTTATGTTTAAATATTAAGTTTATTTTTTAAATATTATGTTTTCTATTGTTTTTGTAATTATTTTAAAGTATATATTTTTATTTTATTTTTGTGTCATTAGTTTTTTTATGCATTTCCTATAATATAAATATATATTTCTAAAAATGGAATATTATGTTTAAAGGTAATATGGATTTTAAAGGTGATCTAATGTATAATGGTTTAAATTTAATATACTTACCTAGTTTTGATGGTATTGTGGTCTTCCTTATTTTTGTTGTCAATATTTTTGACTTTACATGCAAAGTATGTAAAGTCAATATTTGTGTCCTTCTTATTTTTCCGATGTTGCAGATATATTTCGTTAAACAACCACCATAGATATTTATTGGAATCCTCCAATTTTCATGTCATTGTCCTAAGAGAAATAGTTTGAATCAGTAACTATTTTATGTTGCGATTAACTGAATTATTTATTAGATTTAATATTATTGTCTGATGAGTAATATATTTATTTGCATATTTTCATGCTCTGTGGATGAAACATCTGAAGTAAACAATTTAGAAGAAAATATTTTTGCTGTACAGCACACAGTCTTTTTGAGACAGAATGTTGCACTACAGTTAAACAAAGATTTAGGGCCTGATTAAGAGTTTGGCTACTCTGTCACAAAGGTGACTGCATTCCGTCCACCATATTGCAAGTGCATGATATCCACTGGCACTTGTAATATGGCAGATAGGATATCAGTCATGTTTGTGACGGAGTAACCCATCTGCCGAATTCAAAATCAGACCCTTAATTCTTGTTCAGCAGTGGCAATTCAATAGTAATATAAAAAAGCAATTTGTAGATTTTACCAAGTGATCATAAAGAGTAAATTTCATAAAACATCAATTAAAATCTGGATTAGTGGAACAACACCAATTGACCTTGTGAGTGTTGCTGCCATCCTGTCATCCTGGATTCAATAAACAGAATGGCATTATAAAAGATGGGATATTAGAGTTGTAAGGGATTTATAGAGATTATTGCTTTTGCTCATTCTTTGTACAACCATTGCCTAAATAGTGTATTATTTATTTACAAATTTCTCTTTCTGTCAGTAAGAAAAGAAGGTCTCCCATACACACTAGTACAGCCAGAAAGCATGAGAGGTGTATGGGTGGGGAGGGCAGAGAAGTATTGACAATACTAGAAACATGTATCACTGGCAGAGGTAGTAAACCAACTACCAGCCTATGAGTGGTTACTTCATATTGTGTAATGACAGACTTGCTTACAATGCAATGACTATCCTCTACAATATTGTGGTTTGTGAAAAAGGAGACACAGGAAACAATTTAGGTGGGAAAAAACACTTCTTTTGGAGCACCGCTAAGAACAAATTGTGAAAAGCAGCTGATTTAATGGTCTGCCTTTGCACCAGGTATCACTTCAGGATCCTTCAGCATCACAAAATGATGGATATAAATACAAAGATTCCATACATCAGTGTAGCACTACTTTATGTGTTGTAGTTCGGTGTTGCCGTTTGGTACCAAATAACGCACAATTGTTAATTCAATGCCAGACTGCGACACAACACTGACCAGGTGCATTGCCAAAGCAGTGAACAACATAGCATTCATATAAAAATGTATAGCTTGCTATCTTCTGTATGTGTTTAAACTCTTGGATGTTGTAGTTGTGAGGAGCTGCTAGTCTAATAGACCTATTGTTTGGGCACTAGAGACTTGTAGCTTGGGTTCATGCACCCATCATCAATGAAACCCATGGTGTGAGAATCTCATAGCTCCCGTCCACTTCCTCCACCTGATCTGGCAGCATAAATGCTTTCATTACAGCCCGGCTCAATGATACTACTGAAATCAGCCCGCAGCACCCATCTGGCAACCACCAGCTGCTGGCAACAGTGGCTCTTGGAGCAGAGGTCATCTTGACTAGAACAAGAGAGGTACTGTTAGAAAGAGGAATCTCTAGCTCCAATGCTACCATCCCTAAATGGATTTTGGATCATGCCATGGACAACTGGGAATTTGTTTATTTTGGGATCTTCCCCCAGCAACATACATTATTCCCTCCAGCCTGCATGTGCACATTGTCCTATCTGAGCCCACTGCTCACCAGGGATTATAAAGTAATGGGGTAGAGGTGGTCCATTGGGGTCGAATGGTACTCCCTGGTGTAGAGCTGCACCACAGACTCTTTTGGCAAGCAAAGCCCTTTTAGGACATTTACCCCCAATCTGCCCACCCAAGGGGGACTGAAGGCCCCTTAGCCATACCCCTATCTGTTTTGCCTAGAAGTCCTTTCAAACCCCACTTCATCTACATATCTCTCCCCATTTCAGGCCACAAGCACGGGCAGTGCTGTGCACTCGCGTTCGAGGGGTAAGGAAGAGAGTGGAACGAAATGGTGATGTGGCGGGGGGTACAGGGCCACTTATGTAGCATAAGCACGTACAGCCGAGAGTGCAACTTCTGTTGTACCTGCTGTCGAGTGGAAGCAAATATTTTGAGCTCTCAGTTTTATGAAGCAGCTGTTGGAAGGCCTAATATTGGACACAGGTGGCAAAAATGTGCAAATTTCAGGTGCAACATTCATTATCATGCAAGGTTGGCATTTGTTTTTGGAACTGAATGATGGCTACAATCATCCTCGCAGAACTCGACATTCAGTGCACGTTGGTGCTTCTAGAAGCAGTAGGCAGGCAAACCAATTTGCACAGGTGGTGAAGCACAAGGCTGCTCCCAGGTCTGTTGTGGTGAGGATCATGGAGCTGGCAGTGCCCAATGAATGGCGTGCTGGCATGTGTGGTAAATGGCTGCGGGATGCAGTGGCTACAGATGGGCACCTGTCTGATGCAGATGATAGTGATGGTTAAGGGATAAGGCCTATGCTTCAGGAAGAGAGGGGTCGTACACTGAGGCGAGCTCAAGACAACTGTGGCGAAAGTCCAGAAGGGGAACAAGTGAAGGGTGACTCCTCTGACAGTGGGGAGGGCCTGGAGACATGCGTGAACCAGATTGGCATTGGGAAGGTAACGAGTGGCCAAGGAGCGAAAAGTGCTGGTGATTCCGGGGAGAAGGGCCAGGAGGTGAGTACCATGAGCACTGCGCAGACTCATGTGAGGGCTACGGAGGTAGAAAGGGGGGGTCAGGGACAACAGGGGCCCGGGGGTCTTTGTGGAGCGGGGGAGTTAGAGAGGATGCAGAAGGTATGGTCAGAATCATGAGAGCGGTTTTTGGTGGTACAACGGAAAGGGGAAGTGGGAAACCCAGGCATGAGTGTGGAGATCATCTGTGATGCAGTACAGTGCATGGACCTACATTGGAGAAGAAGGAAACTCAGACAGCAGCAGTCAGTGCAGCAGTGGGGTAGCTGCGTCCGCAACACAGGCGGGGCAGAAGGGGAGCAGCGTGGCAGAGGATGCCCCAGTGGTGGGCGTCACAGGGGCTGCATCAACAGCAAAGGGAAGTGATGTGGAATTACCATATATGTGCCTTGGGAACCCCTTGGGGGTCACTTGATGCCAGCAAATGAGGGTAAGAGCGGGGCCAATGAGTATATTGATTTATTTAAATTGCTGCACAGTGAGGCAGTAAGCTAAGAAGGCTTGAAAGAGGAGGAAAGGGAGCTAGCTAAGAGGCCTAAGGTGCCCACTAAAATGTATAAATGAATGTCACCAGAGTGCGGCCTTATGGAAGTATTTAGACATCGTTACGATGGTGGGCATTAGCTTTGGAGTCCTGCAGTGGTTAAGATATGCTAAGCAGTTCAGCTTCGGCAACGGCGCATGACATCTAAGAGACCAGTGCATACAACCCACACTGTGAGCAGGATGCCTATTCCACACCAGCCATTTCTGAGTTCCCCTCCCATAGAAGAGTTGAGGGGACTGCTGGGATTTTAACAAAGGAGCCTGTTATAAGTACCCCTGCAAGTTTCGCCATGACTGTTCCAAGTTTGTTGGCAGGCACTCCCTGCTGCAGTGTACAGCAGGGGACATCCTGCCCCTGGCAGGATGGGGTAAGGGGAACAGCAAAGGAGTGGCAGCAAAGGGCTGATACTCTGCTTAAACCAGAGGTAATGCTATGTGGATGAAGAGATATCCTGATAGTGCAGCAGCAGCACCTTTCTTGTGGGAGGGCTTTCGTTTTAGTTTTCACATACCTTACACAGGACTCTGGGAGTTTTGACAAATCAACAACCTGAGTTCCTGCAAAGACATAAAGGAACTATTGAGGGGGGAGCTGGGAAACAAGTGAGTTGGTGGAGAACGGCAGGACAAATCCTGTTGCTGCCATTGAGGAACTTGATGGTGTCCCCACTAGGGGTAGTGCTGACGAAGGCTCTGGGAGAGTTCAGACTGATGCATCATCTGTCATGGTTTGAAGGGGGATCTGTAAATGATTTCATTGACCAGGCAGAATGTTCAGTGTCATATTCCAGTGTAGACAGCCATTCAGTTAGTGCGCAGATGGGGGGTTGTTGTAGAAATGGGCAAAGCAGTTATTAAATGTTTTTTTTGTTTTATGAAGGTACACCTAGATGATTTCCACTTGTTGGGAATACTGTTTCAGGGTGGCGGCATCAAAGTGGTTGTTCATTACTTAGATGATTTCTTGCTAGTGGGGAGAGCAGGTGTAATGGGTGAGTGTGCGAGATTGACCCCTTTCCCAAATACCTGTTTTTCATTTAGCAAATGGGGTTGGAAAGGAGTTGTTGTTCGTGGTCTGCTAAAAAAAGAACAGTTCGAGTTTTTTATGTCACTGTAATTTCTGTATTTTGTGTGGCCAGCTGTTCAATATTTCGGAATATGCCCTTTTTTTCTTAACATTGTGCATGCATTTCTAAGCTATAATGTGGTGTATTTTCATTTTATTACTCGAATATGACTTTACACAATTGTTCCTTATAATTGCAAGTAGGACATATCCGAATAACGTTTGCTTTAATTCAATGAGAAGTGATAGAAGAAGAGGTGGTGTTGCTTGTATGTATTAATAGTTTTTTCTTTATTTTGATTTTTACAAGTACATATCTTATAGTTGTCGCCCTCTTAACTGTAAATGACTGTCTAATGAACATTCATTCTGTAGCAATTAGCGGTACGATTTACTCTCACCTCCCACACAAATTATGAACATATCAGTTCCCCTATGGATAATGTGTTTAATACTGATGTAGTTGAATTTGCAACACTTTTTAATAATTATTGTTGGCTGTCACTTTTCCTATGCAGGGCCCACAAGCTTAACTGTGCATCCAGGCAAAAATACTGTAATCAGTAGAAAAAGACAATAGAACATTGAAGAGAGAGATGGTCAAGTTTTTAGTGTGCAGGAAACAGAACTGCAGTCTTTCAAAAGTCCAGTGTCCAGTTCTTCAGGGCCTGAGGGATGGACATGAAAGATGAAGCTTCCCAAGGTGGAATTTCAAAATGTAAACTTAGTACAGTTACGTATCGAATATGTGAGGTAGGTTCGAGAGGTGGAATGTGCTTATTGAGGCAAAGTTTCAATGGCAGCTAGTGCAGGGTAGCTAGAACTGTACAAACTCCGCAGATAACTTTTCTAAGAACTTGATTTGTCCAAAAAGAGACTGTCAGGCAGAGCCGGCACAGGTAAGAACGGTGGGGTGGGCGGGGGCGTTGGAAGTCGACAGACAACGGGGATAGGTAAAATTAAATACAAAAATAAATAAACCCACTTACCTAGAGCTCGCCGCATCGCTGCATCGCCGAATCAGCGATGCGGCGAGCGCTAGGTAAGTGGTTTTATTTATTTTTTATTTAATTTTACCTATCGCGCCATCTGTCGACATTCTGTTGGAATACTACTATCAGTGTGCCTTCAGTTCTATCAACGTTTCAACTATGTGATTATATTCACTGAAGCCTTATTCTGGCCCTGAGTGAATCACTACGGATACAAAGTGGTAGTTAAATATATTTTTGTTTGTTGAATTTGTGTTAGGGGTCCCTTTAACATTTCTTGCTTTCATGAACATCAAATACATGAGACACGAAATGATATGCAAAATAAAATTATTGATTGTGAAACTTACAATGGGTGTACTTTTTGATGCTCTCCTTTTCACAATAAATGTATTTCTATGTCACAATCCCAATCCCAGTTAAGGTTTTTGTGCTATTGCAAAATATACAGCCCAATAAATGTTATGTTAAGTTATGCCATCTTATGCTATGTTATGTTATGTTAGTTTTTTATATGCTATGCTCATTATTGAGACGGTACTTTAGGGACAACAGAGAGGGAAAAGAGGGATATGGAGAGCTGTAAAAAAGGACACACAATAGAGGAAATGAGGTCCGGACCTTATGTGTGGTCATCTTCCCCACGATGCTAGAACCTCACCAGCCGGAGTGATGGTGCAGGAAACTAAGGAAGAGGAATTTACAGTGGAGTTCAGGAATGGCAATGTGAGTAATCAGGGCCCAGTAAAAGGTTAAAGGTCATGATGCACTATTTGGTAGATACCAGAGCAGGCCATAGTGTGCACTCCCTTCCACATCGTCACAGTTAGATTTTGTGTACATGCTTCTCCTAAAAGATATATTTAACTGTGTCCCTGCACCGTAAGAGGAGCTCAGCCTTCTGAGAGAATAGCGTCAGCCAAGGTCATTTTGGAGCCCTCCACATGGTGCTTTAAATTTGGCAGTCGCCTGCAACAGCGGCCGGTGCAGGTAAGCACGGTGGGGTGGGGCGCTGCGGGGGTGTCAACAAACGACGGAATTGGAATTTTTTTATTGATTTAGTTTGCCTTTTTTCTGAAGTCTGTCGACATCCCCCGCCCGCCCTCCCTGCCCTCACCTCACCGGCCGCTGCTGGTTGCCTGCACTTGGGCTCCATTGCTCCAGTCATCCTAGCTTGATTAGCAGAGTGTTCTAGTGAGGCCAATGGCCTCCTGGTCAATTGGGGCTGTAGATGATATGATTTTGTACTCAATTACCTTACCAAAACTTTTCAAGACTTATCAACACAGTTTACAGTAAAAGACACCATGATTTGTAATGGTGCAATTCTCACCTCAATGGTTTAGAGTACTCTAGGTGTTTCAGGCTCTGTTTACTTCATAACAGTAAGTATTCAATTGCTTTCCTCATTGCTCTGAATGCCAGGAGGACGATTTTACTTAACTTCTTATATAGTTCCAGCAATAATCTCAGGAAGGTGGATTTATTGATTCCTTCAAAGTGAAATATGCAACTCAAACAATTGTGCTGTCTTCTTCAGTTTCCTGATGTCGAAGTATTGCAGGCTCGACTATGTATAAAGTAAAACAAATTCCTTGTCAAAAAGTAAATTAAATAACAGGAGGAGACACAGCAAACCTTACATGTGGGAAATCAAGGGACGACTTTAAAAACACTGAATTCAGAACATTTTTGTCAGCTTGAAAGGCAATATTGATTAATAAAACTATTCAAATTATGAATAAAAAAACTAACAGTCATCTATGATTCAGCAGGGAAGATGATCAGAAAAATTGACTTTTGCCAAAGCTGCAAAAAAGGCAACTTAAACACAAACACTCCCTCAGACACAGCGCATGCATAATTTTTAAGACAGGGAGTAATTCCTGAATTTTGTGTTACTGAGTAAGTGCAAAATTTCATCATTTACGCATAATCTGCAATTTTGTGAAATGTTTGTCCCTTGGAGATTTGTTTGAATAGAAAATATCTTGCTGGGACATATTTAATGCTCGAAACTTTGGTATCTCATGTAACATTTCTATGCAAGGTAAAGAAAATCACAGATAATATCGGGGAAAAATGTTTTATTCATGTTTGGGCTATGTTGCATAATTTTCCAATAACCTTTTGAAAATTTGCGGGTAAAAATCTTTGGCACAGGCCTATACAAGACCCACCAAATGAAACTCCTTCTTCAAGTATAGACGCAGTACCCATTTGAACTCAAGCAGAGCAATCCTTCTGGTAAGTTCCTTGGTCTAAAGAGGAACTACAAACATTTGCCCATCTGACAATGAAACGTTGAATGAGGTGCCATCCAAACATATCTGTAAAAAAGTCAAGCAAACGCAGTGAATTATCAGAAAGCGACTTTAACAATTTAAAAGATCACCCAAGATTACACTTTTGAATGAAAACGTGCTGTAGTGTTGTGGGCCCTGGGCCCACATACTACTATGAGTGACACAGACACCGTGGATATGATACTGGAACTGGCCCAGGGCACGTGCACCATGCCCCTTTTATTAACAGGGTCACCTGACCGGTGAAGCCTGTGATGGGTGGGTGTACAGTGTGGGTGGAACACTAAAACGTGTCCAGCAGGACGCTACATCCCTCCCAAACTTTAATGGAAAAATAACAAACAAGAGTCCAACCTATGGGAAAACAACATAACGAAACATAACACTAAAGAGTCTCTTCAGGCCGTCTACCGGGCGGTGCTGGAGCTCTGGACCGCACGGCCAGAAGGCTTTGGTCCAGCTCAGCGATGTAGTTCAGATCGACCAGGTCTTGCGGTGTTGAAGTCTATGTACATAGTTCCAGTAGCGGTGCATCTGGAGCGGCGGTGGAGTCCACTTTGGAGATCTTGCAGGCGCTCAGGCTCCAGTGGATAGCTAACCTGCAAATACGGAGGATGGCCTTTGTGGATGTGGGCTTTCCTGGGAGCCGATGATGCTTTCCAGTTAGCGACAGCCAAGCAGCTTCAGATTTGCCTCTTTTTCCTGAACTCCCCTCTCACAGGAGTCTCCTGGAGGGCCTTCCTGCTGGGCTGCCATGGGACTGTGTGGACTGTGGGGGCCTTGTGTAGGCCACGTGAGGGCGTCGCTGAGGAACTGCCAACAGGACCACAGTCAAGTCGCTCATGTAGCCGCAGAGGGTGGTGTCTCAGTCCGGGTGTTCTCGCCGTAAGGACTCAGGTTCTATGCCTTCTTCAGATGGTCTTTGGGTGACCAGTCTTCATCTGTGACCTCCATACTTACCGGTGCCTGTCGTGGAGTCTCTCCGATTCGGATTTCCCTCTCACAGGAACTCCGTTGAGGCCCTTGCCCCTGGATTGCCACGTGACCACGTGGGCTGTGCGGGCCTTTTGTAGGCTGCGCTGAGGAGTCGCTCCAGAACTCCCAACAGGGCCATGGCCAAGCCTTGTGTAACCCCAAGGGTGAATATTCCAATGGTCGGGTATGCTCTTCTTTGGCAGGCTTCAGGTTTACGAGGGCACTCAGAAGGTTCCTGGGTGGCCAGCCTCCCACAGTGCCAGGAGTGCCTCGTTGAACTCCGGCTGTCTTGAGTATTTGGATCCACCCTGGTGGTGCGATGCTCCTCAGATGTTCTGGGTGATGACGATGCACCTGGATGATGAACAAGATAGTTTTCTTTCAGTTGGGCAACAGGCGGCGATCTCTTGCTTTCTGTGGCCTCGTGGAGTGAGGAGGACTGGAGGGACTTCGTTCCCACTTACGGTTGTCCTCTGGCAGGTGCACTTGCTAGATGTGGTGCCATCGATGCCAAGCAGACGGTGACAGGTGAGAGGACGGTCAAACTGTGAAGAGCGTGGGGCCTGGACGCAGATCGCGCTTGCTGGCGGCTTACCGTTGGTCCAGTGACGTCTCTGCACCTTCTCCAGTGCTGGCACAAGTCCTCTGTCCTGTCGCTCTTCTCCTTTTCAATCTTGTGCGCCTGTGGTGGTTGTTTGCCCTGTGGCATTGTGCCACTCTCCTTTCCTCCTTGTTGGAGTGGCGTCCTACCATGCTTCTCTCCTTCACTGAGTGGCGTCCAGCCACGCTCTTCTCCTCCTTCCGACCAGGTTCCTCCCTTGGATGTGGCGTCCTGCCACATGTCTCATGTTTACACCCCATGGACATTTCTCTGGTCGTGTCCGGTTTTTGGGAATGTCTTTCCTTTGCTGCTGACCTGTCACAGGTATGTCCTGTTGGTAGGATGTGCTTCTTCTCCTTGAGGACCTCTTGCAGGCCCCTTCCTCTTCTCAGGGGTTTTTGCGATGCTCCTCTGCTCTTCACTCAAGGGCGCTGTGCTTGCGCCTCGTGGCTGTGCCGTCGTGGCGCTTGATCCTGCCTCCGTTCAGGCATGCTTGGCACGGTTGGTCACTTTGAGTGACGTGCTCCATGCTTGCGGTGCAAATGTGGCATCCAGCCAAGTGTTGCGTGTCCTTGGAGCACATGTTGCGGTGACAGCTTGCCACGTGGAGTGTGTGACTCTCCTCTTGCCTGTCTTGGATCACTGGCGACTCTGTCTTGAGGCAGTGTGAGGGAGGACACTCTGCTGTCTTCAGCATTGCTTCTTCTCTTTGGAGAGGTCTCTCTCTCTCCTGGGTGTTTGCCAGTGCTGACAAGCTTCTGGATGCATGTGTCGCGCACCTTGGACTTCGTGCTCTTGGACCTTCTTTAGGGCGCCCTCTTCTGGAGTATGGCGTGCCCATTTTCCTTGCTTGCTGTGACGTCTGTTCACCACTGGGGCATGTGTAACAAAACCCTTGCTTGCGGTGGCATCGGTCAGCCACTGGGAGTTGCACGCTCTGTGCCTGCTCCTTTTGTGCTTCAGGGGTGGGGCTTGCTGCCTTCTTAGGCCTTGCTGCTCTTGGTCACTTGACACTTCTCTGTGCTGGGGCAGCTTTGGGCTTCTTGGCACTCTCAGTTCTGCGGGCCGCACTTTCATTGGTGCTGCGTTCTCTCTCTCTCTGTCAAGGTGCTGAGAGTGGGGGTAGGAAGACATTCACAGTGGCTCTGCCTGTCCTTGCCACACCAGTCTCTTTTATGGTGGCAGAGCAATGGCATTCGGTAGCCGCTAAGGGGCACATAGCACCTACTGTGTTGTGTTCGGCCTTGTTGCACATGTCCCTTGGTGCCTTTGCCTTAGCCTCCCTGGGTTGTGCAGGGGCTGATTGCTTTTGTCTCTCTCTGTTGCAGATACCACGGTGACGCTGTAGGGCCGTGTGTAAGAGTTCCTTTGATGCTGGTGCAGAGCACAAGTCACCCAGAGCAGCAGCTGTCACACAGGTTGAGGGCAGCTCCACCGATGCAGTGGTGCTGGAGATACAGGTTTTTTTTGTCCTGCACCCATCTGGCTGTACCTCACCTTCTTGGTCTCCGCACTGATATGGAAGCGGAGTCACTCAGTCAGTGTTTGGGAAAGTGGCTGCCCTACATTTTTGAATCAGTGCTTTGGGTATATTGGGACGGGCCCTCATGCTTACTATGTTCGGGTGCAGTACCACCGATGGTCACTAGGTGGCAGTGCAGCATTTCACATCACGGACCCCGGTAGTCCTTTCTTCAATTATGGGCCTCGACCTTTGCTGCCGAGGCCGGTACTGGGCTTCGGTGCAGCTGGGAAGTCAGGTGCAGAGCCTCTCTCAATGAGGCAGGGCTTTGTGCAGTGCTCTCCCCCACAACAAGATGGCAGACAGCTGGCAGCTACCTCCTCGCGTGGTAACACAGCTTTCCTCGCACTCCGATCCTCCTCTTCTTGCAGGGACAGATGGCATCAGGGGATCAGTTAACGGACACCTTCATAGGTGGGGAGCCCTTTAGGGCCAGGATGTGAGTCGCTCAGCATAGAGCAATGCTTCCTGGGCTGATTCGAACCGCGCACTCTTGCGGCAGACTTCTCAGGCTGTGCAGCCCCTCTCCCTACGTCATGGCAGACTCTCCGATGCCTCGGGCCTCCGGAGATGTGAGCTCTGGCATGCAGTGGTGAGTAGCAGATCAGACCTGCATGCTGTGTGGACGTGACGTGCTGGGCACACTGCGGGTTGTCTCACAAGGTGGCGGGTGCCACCATTGGCTGAGGAGCGCTTCTCTGCTCCTGTCCTGGGACCAGGGCAATGCTGATGCAACGCAAGTGCCTCGGGCGGCACAGGGGCTTGCTTCTGCGGAACTGGGCGCTTCGTACACTACGCGTCTTCACTGTACCTTGTCCACTGTGGGGCGCCATGGCTCCGTGACGTCTTTACTGCCTCGCCACTCTGTATGCTGGGTATGATGGTGGGCACCAGGCTCTTTGCAGACGAAGGGCAGCTTGGTGAGGTGAGGTGTGTGTGTGGGGGGGGGCGATCTCTGTTCTCTCCCCTCTTTAAGCTAGGGCAGCGGCTTATTCCACCATCATGTGTTTGCATAGGCCGCACTGCACTCGCAGGAGCTGCTGGTGTGGGTGCGGGTGGGTGCCTTCAGTGCCAGGGGCTTTCCATAACGGCACAAACTTAGTCCTACTCCCCTGCTGGTGGGGTCACCTGGTAATCGGAGGCTGCACTATTCTCACCCCGATGAAGGACTGGGGCTGCTTGCTTCATTGCTGTTGCTGCAGACACTGGGGCGCGGTTTCCTCGTCCCATGCAGGCGACGTAGGTGCCGAGGAGGTCACTAGGTGTTGGGGCGGCACTTCACCCCTATCTTTCCTTCTGGCCAATCGTATGCAGGCCTATGGGGTACAGGGTCATGCTTTACAGGAAACCAGTGCGGGTGCCTCAACCTGCATTTCCCCCTCGAGGCACGACGGAGCTGCAGCCAGCTTGCATGCAGTGTCAGACCAGCTCGTCGCCATTGTAGTGTTGTGGGCCCTGGGCCCACATGCTACTATCAGTGACACAGACACCGTGGATATGATACTGGAACTGGCCCAGGGCACGTGCGCCCGGCCCTTTTTATTAACAGGGTCACCTGACCGGTGACGCCTGTGATGGGTGGGTGTACAGTGTGGGTGGAACACTAGAACGTGTCCAGCAGGACACTACACGTGCCTTCAAGCCTTTCTTATATCACTTCTTTGACCTTTAACACTGTTGACCATTCTACACTCTTTCTGTGCTTTTCTAGCTTAGCACCACTAATATGACTCTACAGTTGTGATTCTCCTGTCTGTTTAACTACAGTTTCTAAATCTCATGGTGGTCATCCACTTCTGTGCTCACCCTTTTGTCTCTTGCTATTGTTCAGTTATTGGTGCTGGATCCCCCTCCATTCTCTATCTTTACACTAATGACATACAAATCATCGTAAGTTTCCTGACATTTTCTCCACACCTCATGTTCGTTTTGTCACTTGATAGCTCTTCAATTGCTTATGTATGTCATTTGCAATACTAAAATACTCTGTAGCTTAGGCTGTACTGCTTCTCCATCTCCAGCCATTCAATTCTGTCCCTACCCGAAATGTTCAAACCTTCTTCCTCCTCTTCTAGAAATCTTGGCATGTGTAAGAAAGGGTATTATTAATTGGGGTGAATAGGAGTCTACCACAAAGAATACTCCTACAAACTTATTAATGTAAGACACAGTTTCAATAATTTAAACATTGGCTCAACCCCCTGGAGGCTATGGTAAGGCTTAACTTAGGAAAATGTGTAAAGTGTTCAGAAGCACTCAAATAATTAAGAAAGTCAAAACAGACCACAATAGAAATTTCCACAACCAATTTAAACAAATTGAGAAAAGTTTATTGAGTAAAATGACACAAAAGCAACAAAAATCCAATAGGACTTTTTAAAGATTGAAGGTAAAAAGCACCAATAAAAAGTGAAGCGCCAATCAGTAGCCACTGTGTATTTGACGATGAGGACCCAGACACAATTTCAGGCCGACCTCAATGTAGAGAGATTCAGATACACAAAGTGGGTTTGTCGCAGTCAAAGATGTTACCTTTTGACTTAATCTCTGAAATGGAAGTTAATCCTGCAGTGGGACAATGTTTTGGGCTGTATCCATCAAAGTCCTCTGAAAGCCAGACCGTCACTGGATGACCTCTCAGTGAAACTGGTGGTTTTAACTGAAAAATCGGAAGAAATTAAAATTTCGAGCCTTCTGTGGTCTCCATAAGGGCAATCTTAAAGCTGTATCTGGTGGTGTTACTTTGAAATCGGACATCTTTGCCACAAAGTTCCACTGATGCACAGGATGTGTTGAAAGTCCAAACTTTTTGGTATTTCAAGACCAGCTCCTCTTGGTCCCTTTTAAGGCTCATAGGGCCTCAGGGACAGCACGTAGGAGCCAGGATTCACCCTGTAGAGCCATGAACATGGTACCGAACACTTTAAGTTGCTACTAGTCAGATTGGCACTCCAAGAAAAAGGCATCTTGTTGTGTCCCTGTAGCCACACAGGAATCCAAGTCTTAGTCATGGGCTGAGTGGCTATGTGGGAACAGGTCATGCCCTTCAGGTCTCCACACAGGTCTCCAATAGCATATAATCATCTTCTGTTCTTAGGCAGGTCCAGAAAGTGTTCTGAAAAGCTGTTGGTGAGGGCCAGCTTTGTAGACTACCCTAACCAGTGAGTGAAGATAACTCCTGGACACTCCCTAACCCAAAAAGAAAATTCCCAGGGTCATCTGTTACCACTTTTGCAGCACATCTTATTTGCTTTACTTTAAACCTTCCCACAGTGCACTATTCTGAGGCAAATGCAACATGGAAGAGTCTTTCTGCTCCCCAGCTGTCCTCCATGAGCTGATATCTGTCACATTCCTCCCACCGAGGACTTTCTGTGAATTGTTCCACTTTTAGGAGCAATTGTCACACTCAATAAAGAGAAGCACTGGCATGGTCATCTGCCAGCAGGCTAATGAAGTCTAATTCAAATTATCATACTAGAAGCTCAGGTAGGTAAAGTGTAACTTATTAAAAGTCACTTTTCATAATTATGTATTAAAAATCCAAATTCACCATTTAATTTAAATTTAATAAACATTAGAAATATTGGTCAAATCATCAAAGAAGCTTGTCCCAAACCAGAGACAGTAGGGTTATGATTGTATTCTTAATTCTAGTTCAGCATTGTTGGGGTTAGGCATTGTAGGTACATGCCAACATTAAATTATTGCATGTCCACTTTTAAATACTAGGCACCCTACATTGTTGGCTACAAGGCCTTCTTATGAGAAATTTTTTTTTTTCATTGTTCTTTGTTGTCAAAACAGATTGTTTTGACAGTTTCATCTGTAGTTTTTAAAGCGACTGGAGTCAAGCTACACAGGTAGGCCTGAAGCCATGTTTCGTTTGTCAGCCTAGTGGATGGCACAACATGTGCTTCAGTCTACAGGTGACTTTCAAATTTTTTATGCCTTTGGTGCATTTGTTGCACCGTATGCTATGGCATTACTGGGAAGATAGATATGCCAATTAGGACTTAGCCAATTTTACCATGTTTTAGGAGTCAGAGCGCATACACTGAGGACTTAACAGCAGTGCCCTGAAGTGCAAAGTTTTAAAAAAACAATAGAATTAGTCCAAACAAAATGGGGGTGACGACATAAAAAAGAGGCACTGTGACTTTTAACCGACACAGAAGCTAAGTTTCAAATTCCAAATTTTCACCTATTTTGTTCTCAACCTTCCTTTCACACTGCTGAAGGATTTTTAAATATTGTGGAGATGAGCAGAGTTTATTCCTTTAAAATTGTATTCACAAAACTACCCCAATTGGTACCTGTACCCATGGCAAAATTATTAACTTTGCCACTTGTCCACTGCTCAATCTCCCCAGACAAACTTAAACAACATCCTTCTGCAACCAAAAGTGCTGGTGCTGGTTCCCATGTTCAAGATTCTTCGCAGCACAGCTCCCATAACTTTTCTATGGTGCTTTTATGCTACACACTTACAGAACCCTATGCTCAGCTGAGGGTACCCTACTTACTATTTCTATATTCTGGTATTTCAGCTTTTATGTCCCATTTCATTCTAATTTTCTACTTGGCAACCTCGGACCCACAATGTCTCTTCCACAATCGAACACCTCTTTTAAAGAACACCACCTGTAGTGAAAATCTCCAAATTATTAACCACTTAGGACTCTCTCGGCCTATATACCTTGTATTCACTTTTTTTAAAATCAATCTAATGATGCCATCTTTGAAATTCTTATTTAGTTAATTGAATGAATAAACACTTCTGTTCTGCAATTGTGGAATTTGACTTTGTTTTTCTTTTTTAGATCTATCTTTACTCGTTATCACTACACACCCATAAATACCTTATCATCTGTGTCTGTCTTCTTACACCCTTCATGTTTGCCAGAGTGGGGAACCTTGTATCTCAATCGTCGAGTATAATCATTAACTAACCCCCGTCATTGGTCGTATGGAGCTTTCTTAGTCGACAAGGAGAGATGCTAAGGTGCAAGCATTTACAATAAGCACCATGAACAGTGAAGTCTATTTGGGGCTTCGCAAGAAAGGTTGGTGTATGTTAAAGGGTTTTATTACAGAACTAATTCAAACAAAGAATAACTTTAGTATTCATTGTTACAGATTCAAATAATACATTAGTTGATATTTCAGATCAAGATATAATACTATATTAGTAAAAATTACAAATAAAATAGAGAAAATGCAACAAGTGTGTTCCATAAAGGAAAATCCCTAATCTAAATTAATAGGGTTTGTTTTTGGCATAAAGGGCGATTTTCCTCAATAAGGACGGCAAGGGGTCAGTTTCAGTAACTCAAATGAAGGGCTCCAATGAGTAGAATCAGAATGCATATGAATGAAGCTTTAGCACTCAAGCAATAAAAATATGTAAAAGCTTGAAAGCATTCTCAACCCCAGTCTCTGGGTGAGGATGGGAAGTTCTTGGAAAGAAAAAAGACCTCCCTGAGAATGGCTCTAAAGGGTTTTCTCTGACTAATTTAAGAAAAACACACTAATAAAATTCTACCAAAAGATCATTAGCAACAAATATTACATTCCCCATTCCCACCAACCAATCAATTTCCAGCAAACTCTGGGAGCAGGTAAACTCCCTAGTTTATCACGTCTTCAGAATGCACTATGTAAGTATGCCCTTGATTCGTTATATTTGATCAAATCTTGTGTTTCAGACAGTTCTTCCCACGAGTTGAATTTCCTGCCATCTCTTTTCCTCTCAGTGATAACCTCTCTATCAGTTGTCTAATAGATAACAAATGCCCATTTACTAGCTAACGGAAGGCTTCTGGAAAATTACAGCATCTGCAGTGAAAAGAGGAAAAACATCTTGTGCAAGAGAGCAGGTTAATGCAAAAACAGGCCTCTTAACCCTTAGATGTAAAGTCGACATTTACCATGGCATCAGTAGCCAATACATTATGTTACTTCATTTGTGTTTGCTTGTAACGCTTACACATAATTACCTACAACAATTTTTTGCATTATTGGTACAAGTGGTATTGAGCATTGAAATGTACAATTTTCAGTTAAATGTGTTTAGTTTGCAAAATGAGGAAATTTGCTTTATCACTTCTGTTTCTAACTTTGTGCACATGTGACATAAATGTTGCTTTCCTCTATCTTTTAACTCAATAACCAATAAAAAAACACAGGACAGTCTCTAGATAAACCTACCTTTGCCATGAGAAAGGCTTACAGAATGCACTAGGTGCTTGTCAAGCAATACCCAAAGACCACATCATACTACAGATATTCCATCTGTGCATGAGCAGTAAAAAGTATGAAATGTATTGCATGTCCCTTTTCATTCACAGATGATTAGCCATGCCAGTTTGCAGTGGCAGATTCGAAAACTATATCTCATCACTCAACTGTGTGAAATATTATGCATTTGACAGAAGTCAATCTAACTTCAACCCTATCTTGAAGAGTGACACAAAAAATGCATCACTTTTGTAACAACACCTCAATGAATCCAAAAAGTGTGATGTTAATGCAACTGTACTACTAAATACAGAGCACACTATTTTTCCTCACTACTGATGAGGCAATTCACTGATTCCATTGTCAGGACCTTAGGTTTTGGATTTTACTCCCTTGTACTTGCTATCAATTCAACCTCCTTCCACTAACCGATAATGTTGACAGACTTTCTTAACCTTTTTCCTCCACTGTTCTCTCCCCTAAATATATCCAACTAAACATATCTCCATCCTCACTCACTCTGATTCTTGGCCCCAGAAAGATGAACAGTAGATCTGCCTACTCAGGTTCAATCTAATTTACTCTCTCCTCTCTATGTTCTGTATATATATATTCTACCCAGAGAGTTAAATCAACAGTACACTAAAATCCAATCCTTGCACCTCAGTCTCGATGATTATTTCTATCTTTAATTATATTATTCAACTCTCAAGTCTCCTGATGTTTCCAACTCACTCCTCCCTTTCTCCTAATGATTTTGCTATTTCAACATAAAGCTACAGATATTGTTATGCCTTCAGTTCATCCCCAAATCATTTAACACCATCCCAATCATGCTTTGTCTCGACAGGTTAATTTCACTCATTCTCCCTTTTTCTGAATCTGATTTATTTTTCTTGGACAGTCAAAACCAATCCTTGCCTATCAAATCATGTCCTTGCATCTTTTGTATCACAACTATCCTAGCTTGTATTCCCAATGGGCTTTCTTATTCACCCTTTTGCTTCTATCTTGTTTTGTTTTGTATTTGTAGCTCCTTTGAGCACATTTTTATCTTGCATTTCTGAAAATGCCTTCATGGATCCCATCCAATCCAGCTAATTTTCTTTTTTCTTCTACCTGTTCTTTCTTTGTTCATTTTCAATTTTTCTTGCTCCTCAATTACTCTGTCTTCTTTTAATTTTGGTTCCTGTCCTACTCATTCCATTGAGACATCCCTCATCCCAGTCACCAAATACCTTACTGGATCTCAAAACTCTCTACTCTTTCAATTCTTTTGTCTACGTGTACCTTTTAACACATGGTTTCTTTCCTATCTTTCCAACTGATATCACTCTGTGTTAGAGGCCACTGACCTCTCTATCACTGTGAGACTTCAGTATGGAATTATTCAATATTCAGTCCTTGGACCACTAACCATGATTATCTGCATTTGATCTCTTACAGTATTATTTTGTTGTTGTTGCTCTCTATCATTAATTAAGCAGTGGTGATTGACAAATGGTTCTAGCCTTCTCTTCCTCTGACCACATTTTTCACAGCATGGCCACTCCTTGGATTTTCGGCTGTCAGACTCTGGATATTTAATCTACTTTCTACACCTGAATGCTAAAGATGTTGACATTATTTTCTTCTCATCTCCTTTTCCCAAAATCTGTTTGACTGCTTTCTCAATCTTGTTTTTGCCCTCCCACTTACACTTTCTTTTTCCTTTAGTGTGTTACCTTCGATTCATCACAGTCTTTTATCTTGATGTTCTAAGTTACTTTGGTCTGCCTGTTTCTTCTTTATAACCTCCACAAAGATTGATATCTCAATATCTTCAATGTTACAAAATCTTTTATTCCTATTTTTATATTTCCCTGTGTAGTCTATATCACCCCTTTTTATTTTCAACAAATAGTCTCCTCTTTAAACTTCTTTCCACAGGTCAAATCTCTTCCCACTTTATTTGTATAAATAGCTTTCTTTTTTTTCCATCTCTAAATCCATTTTCTGTGTATTGTTATGAAATCTATTCCATGGCTGCTTAGTGCAGATTTCTTCACCTTCAAAGCAAGTGCCTGTGCAGTGGCTGTCCTGAAAACAAAAGAGTTTGCCCAAGGAGCATTCACATACATATCTATCCTCTCTGATATATTTGTATATCCTGCTATCCACCCCTCTGGCTCTAGGGCTTTCTCCCTTAATACTCTGAATTTTCTGTTGTTGATGCTGAAACAATTTCTTACCAGTCAGATTTTTATAGATTTGTATACACTATTAAATGTAACAGTTTTGTACTGGGTTCTCTTTGTGAAACACTCGTATGAAACACTATATAAGATCAATAAATAAATGAATAAATACATAAACTTAAAAATAGGAAAATTGAATATTCTAATAAGTAATTGTTAAAAAGTAAGTTGCATTCATAAGGGGACCCTTATTTGTGGACCAGTATCAGTAAAGGATAGCACATTTCAGTACCAAGATAACATTTTCTTTCAGTGCATACCTTATCTGTTCTTAACTATTTTTAAAAAATGTGTGTAAATAAATATATCTCTTTTAGAACATATACAACACAAATATACATTTGTAATCAATTACTGAAATGTAAAGGATTTTCATTATGAAGAACACAATGATCACTTTTGAGAAATATAATCCATTTTATACACAAACAATAAGAATAGTCTTTTTCCACCATGATAATCTAATTTATTGTTTTACTTGTAAGACACATATGTGATAAGAAGTATATCAAATGTATAAAAAAGATGATCAGGGATCCGATAAAGATATTCTGCATTCTTTACTAGAAGATCTGTGTCCCGGTACTCTCAACACAGTACCAACACAGTACATCTATTATGAACTAAATAGTAGCAATGACTGTATCACCAATTATGTGCCCGATAGCACTAGACAACATAAGGACCTATCTTTGTTTAGTCTTTGTATGTGTTTTGTTTACACAGAGAAGTCAGTATCGATCTTGTCAGACTTGCAGCAATGTTGTCACTTTCCTAAGGATATACCTAACTGATCTATACAGAAGAAAATGTGTACACTGCAAAAAATATGAAATAGAATATGAAGCCTTATCTAGCTTCCTAACATACAAGAAAATACATTTCTGCCTTCATTATGTATTTTACAGGCTGATAATGAATGTTTTTTTTCTTCATTTTAGACATTTCTTAAACATAGCAGAAACTAGAGACAAAGGGGCATATTTACAAGGGTATATCGCCACCAGAACGTCATTTTTAGTGATGTTCTGGTGGCGATATCATCTTCTTCGTATTTACAAAGCGGCGTTAAGCCCTTTAACGTGACTTAATGCCACCTTGTAAATAAGGCCCTTTTCAGGCTTCACTTAGCGTGAAAGGGGTGAGCAATGGGTTTTGCAGTTGGCGTTCCGCTGCAACACCCATTGCTTTTTGATGCTGCTGCAGATTTACAAGGATGGGGCAGCACCAAAGACTAAGGCCAGGTAAAACCTGGTCTTAGGATGGCAATACGAGGAGAAATTATTAATTTCTCCTTGTATTGTTCTCTTTCTATGTGTGCTGCATTCTGTACACACATAGAAACAGCAAATCGCCTTTAAAAATTGTTTATGTGCTGGAAGGTGCCCCTTCCTGCACATAAACAATCACCACTACAGTGCAAGCACCCTTGCAACATGGCACAAGGGTGCCTGTGCTGGTGTTAGGTAGCTTTTTTAGCGCCAGAATAAGTGGAAACGTAGGGGTGGCCCGTATTTTTGTAAATACAGTGCATCTCTGCATTCAAGAAATGTCAGAGCGCTACGTTACCAATTTTGGCATAACACCACACTCCGACATTTTATTGTAAATATTCTCCAGACTCTATAAATTAGATATATATGTATAATCACCATTAAAAGACTATTGCTTTCCTAGCAATTAACAATATTTGTTTGTACCCCACTTGAAATTTTCTTCCACTAGGGAAGTAAATGAAGACAGCCTTTTAAAAAAATGAGAAAGCACTCTCCTAGGCATTTAAAGTGAGGCTTCTTTTGCAAAAGTTAAGATGTCTCTATTAATACGAGAGGAAAATCAAGCAAAGATTATTGTGTGTTAAATTATATATTTGTCCTAACTTTGCAGCTTCACAAACGAATATAGTGGACTGCCAAATCTGCAGTAGTCAGAAATCATTGGAAGGATTTTTTCATGTAGGACACTAAATAAGATTGGCTTGTTGTTCAACTTTACCTTTCCCATCCATCTCATTTAGTATTCCTGAAGAACAATATTGTTTTAGTTCCCCTGTTATTAATTCCTCATGCTAAAATTGATTAAATATTTACCTTCTATCTATATTTAATGTCCTCCATACTGTGGAAGTCCAGTGTAAAAATACACATGTCATAGAAATAACTGAAGACACGACACTATATGCAATGTGTACCTATTCCAGTGGCTAATTCAGCATTTAGACTCACAAACATGTTACATGACCAGAGGCGACCAATGATCACAACCAGGGAAGATCTACCATGGCCCTCAGACAAGCACAAGTGTTTCTCAATTAACCTACTTGAGCAGGGAGAACAGAAAAGCCATTGCACACATATCTTTCTCAATTTACATGGAGAAAATGTGTGTTTGGTGCATTGGGAGCCTGCCAGAAACAGCCAGGCAGTTTGATTTATTGTTGAGCGGTTTGGCAAACATTTACCCAAAGTATGCATACACAAAAAATCCATATTGTTATTTATAACCATATAAGCCAATTTTAGTGTAGAATAAAAGTAATAAGATTATTGCAGAGATCAACAACATTGCAGCAAATAAAAGAGTATAGGTTGTGAACATTTTTAGAACAGACCACATCTTACGTGGTACATTTTTAGGAATCAGTATCTAAATTGTTATCAGACAGCAACCCTTGTGCAGTTGCATGAAAAATTGTGCAGTGGTCTGCACATCCTGAAAATCAATGTCTCGCTCTCTACCAGAGAGGACTGTGAACAATCGATTGATATCATCCAATCTGGTAATTCGGGAAAAATCATCTCCGTGACTAATGATGTCAGGTGGGAAGAAGTATGTGAGAAATCACTTGCATGGTAACTGTAAAGCCTGAAGTCAATATGCCTATGTGTAATAAATGTAACACACATTGTGACATGATAATGTACTTAAATGCACCAATTATTGTGAGCAAATACTGATGCATGGCCTGAGGTCTCAATAAGCAAATGACCAAGTGCATGATGTAGGGGGACTCCTACAAGACAAACGAGGAAAACACATAAAAAGCAGACAGCATAGTCATTTATCTCTGGATTTTTGTAATTGCGCTACATATTTGTAAAACATGTATCCTTGTGTGAACTTGCACATTTGGTATCTATACTATATAGTAATTTGATTTCTGAAAGCAATTCTGAGAATAATACATCAATTACTATTTTAAAAACACATTACCTGCAATGATATTTAAAATTGCCATGGTAAGAAGGTGGGAAGATTAAATGATAGCAGATAACTCAACTACTGCACTGTTTAGTACCACAAGAGTAATGTTGACCCGCAAAAAAACCGAATAGGCATAAGGCTTACTAATTAATGATTCATTTGAGATGCATCCAGGTTGTGTAGCACAGTATATCCAAGAATATTAGTAGTAATTTCATTTAGTAGTGCTGACATAGATCCTAATTAAATTTGGCACCTCTCCGTGGTGTGTTCTGACCACCAGAAGCTATGCCCAGAGTTCTTTCACTCTAACGGGGTACTGAACAAGCTTGCAGGAACAAAATGTGTCACTCAGCAAAAACAGAGTATTTCTCTTTAGTCATTCCTTAAGTGTCATATGGGGGTCAATTAGGGTTTACCAAAGGGGGTGAACACCCTGATCTGGTTCCACTGGTGGAAACCTTCACCTTATTGCCTGTCCACCCCACAGTTGTCAAGTCATAGTGATGATCGCACCGCCCTTTTCAGGGCAGGGTGACTGTCATTCGATTGCCATAGCTGGGACCATGGTGCTAGTCATGGCAACCCATAAAGGGATGTTAAACAATGTCTTCATAGTGCAAGGACGTAAAACCATTTATGCAATTGGCACTGATTAAAAAAATTGTTTGCCACTTAGGCCAAAAGAAAAATATAGTGCACATTGGACAAACTCTTTTGCTTTCAGAACAACTGCTGCACTGGCAGTTGCTTTGAGTGCAATGACATCTGCACTATGCAGGCAAGACTCTCTCAATAGGGCAGGAGTAGAGAAGAGCATAGCATTAGCTGACTTGAAGGTCATTAGGGTCACACTCCTGGCTCCAACTGACCCCACAAAGGCAGTGGCTGCTCTGAAGGCAATGAGATTTGTCCAGGTAGGCAGAGATCTCATAATAGGGCAGATGTTTCTCCTCCAGGAGAGCAGAGACCAAAGCATCCACTGACCTGCTGCTAAGTGGAGCCATCAACCAGGCTCTAAATGAGCCTCACTGAGGCGGTGATGACTCTGAAGGCAGTTGGAGCATGACCAGGCAGGGTGGGATCTCCCAGTGTAGCAGGAACTTCTCCACCAGGAGCTGCAGCCGACCTGGCAGGCTGGCAGGCCTCCTACTCCGGTTGATTTGAGCAAAAGCAAACAATTTGAGAGGAAACAAAACACAATGGCCTCTAATGTGCTTGGAGATGTCTCCATGGACATCAGGGTGATTGTAGCATTTCCCTACCCAGGACCTGCAGGTTTAGCAAAGCGGTCAAGTGAACAGCATTTCAGCAGTAGTTGCTTCCCCCTAAATAAGTCAGTGCGCCTGTCCTGAAGACCCTGCATATCAACTGCAGAATATAAATGGGGCTTAATATTGACTTCAAAATATCGGATTACATACATATCATAGTAGCGAATGCCAAGGGTAATCATGTTGTTTCTTTTTAAAACAGTATCAAAGTTAAAATATTGATTACTTAAGTTTTGAGTTAAAGTTAAATTGTTATTCATAGAAATAAAATATAAAAATTATGCTTTCATTTTTCGGGTAAGTTGGGTTTTATCATGATATTGGATGGGTATTAGTTTATGGAAAAATATTTTATTTACTTTTGATGTTTTAATTAATTATTCATGTTAACTATTATGTTTTTAATAACATATTTATTTATCGTATCAATTTGCGATATTGTTTTATTTAAACGGTTGTGAATTTTATTGGGGGATAGAGTTGGTCATGTTTAAATTAAAATAAAGTATTTGTAAGCCATCAGATTATTAGAATAAATATAGATTTAAATATATTTAAGAACATTAATGGTAAAATAAATTAAAATATTGAAATATATTTATTATATTCCCAAAACATGTTACTATTTTAGTTTTTATTTTGAATTATAGTCAATTTTAGAAATTGTAAAGAAGTATAATAATATTAAAGTAATATGAAAATAGTTTTAGGAATATTTAATATGTAAAGTAAGCTAGATGTTAAAATTACTTTGAAATTAAAAATGCACGCAGGATTGGATTTTGAATTTTTAAAGCACATTTTTAAAAACATGCTTTAAATAAGTAGGGGTTTTGGAAATGTGAATTTATTATTAATGGTGACACCCCAAATTATACGTACTTAGCCCAATATTTCTTGTAATAATAAAATGTGCCTCTTTTAAATTATATACATTTAGCCCAATTTTTGGGATTGAAGTAAGAAAAGTAAATGTGCCCCTTTACCCACAATTGGATGAACTTACTTCGATGTTTGTTGGACTGAAATTAGAATAGGAAATGTCCTCCCCCCGTTATATGCATGTGGTCCAATATTATTTCAATTGGAGTTAAAATAATAAAATATGTAGTAAATTTGCCCCCCCACAATTATATGCAATGTCCCCAATGTATGCTGGACTGGGGTTAATGTAAATATGCCCACCACAATTATATGCACTTATCTGAATGTTTATTACACTTGAGTTACAATAAGTAAATATGCTTGCACAATTGTATGCAGTTACCCCAATGTTTGTTAGACTGGAATTAGAATAGTAAATATGTCCCCCATAATTATATGCACATACCTCAGGAATTATAAATATAGCTTACCCCAATTATATACAGTTACCCCAATGTTTTTTGCACTGGAGTTTATATAGTAAATATGCCCCCCTCCCCTCCCAAATATATGCACTTTCCCCAATGTTAGTTAGATTGGAGCTAGAATTGGACCCCATACTTTATACCCACATTTTCTCCAACGATGCAAGGCAATAAGGCAGAGAGCAAAGACATAACATATCTCCCCCTTTCATCAACAACAACTAGGAAAATAAACAGACTAAAGGATACATATGTGCAAGAACACGTAGCAATTAAAAACAAGAGATAATGTGAAAAATGTAATAGAAATAAAAATAAATTAAAAATAAAATTAGAACAAATTAACTAACAAAATGGTCTTCAAGTCTGACCAGAAGATTGGATTTTCTACTGGTATTTAGAGTAGCACCTGTAGAGTCTAATATTTTACAATTTCAATTACAACATTTGCAACATTTGCCAACTACAAAATGAGAGTTTGCTAATCCAGAAGCAAAGTCACTAGACACACTCACTACACATGCAAATTTCCACCACTGCCCAGTGGACAATTTTACAGCACAGCCATCTTGACTAATTTGCTCCACTTCATAAGGAGCACAGAATCTCCCTTTACCCTTCATCGCTTTTTATTTGGGTAACTTGATGTAGACCCAGTTCCCTTTCTAATACTTGAAGGATTTGGTTCTCTTTACCTCATCATATCTTCCTTTGCTCCTCCCCTGACTGAAGTGGATTTTGGCACAAGTACTTTCAACCAATCTAACCTGTGAAAGGCTTTCAAGAGCAGATCCAACTTTCGCCAGATGACTCAGGCTGTAAAAGGTCATGAGTAAACTCTGCCCCTCCGAGCTTTGAAAGGCGATACTCCAGTAACACTATGGGGTGCTATGATATGCCCACAACATGGCTCAAATCACATCTCCTACATCAACACCTCAATGATAGCTTCTCTGACACACTCAGTAATCATTCTGTTTGCTCTCTCAACTTGCCCATTCACCAGTTGATGATAAAAACTGCATCTTTATTTAATCATTGCTCCTTTCAAATATTTCTTCATTTTCTTCAATATGAATTGCACATCTTAATTTTATACTAGTTCAGATGGAAAAGCTTCCCTTGGAAAAATGTCAGTCGGGAATTTAATAACACATTTGATATTAGGTTCACGCACAAATTTCACTTCCAACTATTTGGACAAACTCTCAACCAAAACAATGGAAAAACTTTGGGTGACTAGAAGATTATGAAATGGACCAATATAATCAGTGCTCATTGTTTCCCAAACTTTGCAGGAATAGTAATTTCACCAACAGGTGGAGTGCTGCTCTTTAGACCATTATTATTTTGTGCTCAAGTTACACATCTCCCATTTCATTCTTCCTTCTACATACTTAGCCATCGCTGACCACCAATTAGTCTCTCTCAAGCTCGTCTTGTTAAGTGTCAGTCTTAAATGTCCTTGATGGCTAATATCTAATAATCTGTTTTTGATGAAACAGGAAGGAATAAGTTTATCACTGCTGAATAACAATCCACACTCAATTCAGCCTGCACTTGGCTGTAAGACTGCAACTCAGTTGAAAAGCTGCCTTCTCTAAGCCACCCTTTCATGGACTACACAATTACTTTTTTCAAAGCAAGGACCACATACTCAAATTTTTCTCTGATCTCTCCCATCTACACATTATTTCCCATCCCATGTTACATTTGCTACCAAACAGTCAACATCCTGCTGCTGATCCTTCACTTGATTTAAATCATCGTGTGTTTGCAGTGGCTTTGACAGGCAATCAGCTTTCTTATTTCTACTACACGGGAGGTACTCTACACCGAAATTATGTTCTTGAAGCTTGACATTTAATCTAACCAGTGTAGCAGTAACCTCGGTTGGGTGAACATTTGTCCCATTTTGGATTGAAACCAAACACTTATAATGAGTACGTAATAAAGATTTGGTACACACACATGTGCCTTAAAACCTTCCTCTGCCCATGTGCAAGCGAGCATCTTCTGTTCGATGACAGAATATGACAATTCCCATGCTCTGAGGGTGTGGGAAGAAAATGCAATAACAATAATTCATATTCACCTTTGCCCTAAGATTAACCCTGGGCAAAGCACTACGCTACGCTCGCGTAGTTTGCTAAGTTTGCGCTACTTCGCACAACGTGAATTGCACGTAGCACAGTGCAAACACGCGTAGCGTAGCGTAGCGTAGTGCAGCGGTCATTTTTTGCTTGCTTGCGGTCCTCAACGTCAAGTTGGCGACCGCGAGCAAGCAAAATTACATCCCGGCGAGACTTTTTCCTCGTTCGCGATCAGCAACATCAAGTTGCCGATCGCGAGCGTGGAAAATAAACCTCCCGGCGAGATTCTCAACGCGGGGAGGTCAGGTTTCTCATTGCGAGTGGTCGCGTATGCTCGCGACCGCTCGCGATGAGAAACTACCAGTCCGCGTTGAGAAAGCTGCCGTTCGAGTAAAAATCTACTCGAGCGGCAGTAAAAGACAGCTCGCACTGTGCAAGATGCCGTTTTCAATGATTGCACAGTGCGGACAAGCATCCGGCACTGTGCAATCATTGCGAACAGTGCACTACGCAGTTCGCGTAGTGCTACGCGTAGCTCGCGTAGTGCGAACTGCACTTTGCGTAGCTTCGCGTAGCGCTACTTCGCGAACTACGCCCAGGCTTACCTAAGATAGCACAGCCCCTACTTCACTGGTGTCTACAGTGATACATGATAACTTACCAGGAGAGTACAGACGTAAAGGTGGAGCATTGGACAGCTCTTTTTTTATCATGTCTTGCACTTTCTCCCACACAAACTTTACATTTTTCTTTGGCAGAGAATAAAGCAGTTCTGCTTTGGTTACAAAGATTTCAATAACATTTGCATAAAACCCCTACATTCCTAAAATTGCTATACATTGTTCACAGTCCTTGGGAATTGGACCTTCTGCAATGGCCTTCAATAAACCTGGTTGTGGGGCAATACCTATGACCAAAATAAAATGTCCAAGGTACTCCACTACAAGTCAGCTAAATTCACATGGATCTTTTCTCAGCCTTAAACCTTTACATCTGAGAGCTGGAAGCACTCTGTCCAGTCTTTTATTCAACAGTGTTTATCATAAACCAGTATAACATCCTGGAATATCTGGACACCAGAGAGTCCCTTGATAACCTCACGAATAATACACTGAAATTCTGCAGTGGTTGAGGCAAGCCCAAAAGGCTCTCTACAGTGTAGTAATACTGCACTAGGAGTCACAAAGGCAGTGAAGTGCCTGGATTCCCTTGCCAAATCCACGTAATATTATGCGTTATTATGCGATATTATAAGTTTAGAGAAGATTTCTGCACAAGCTAAAGTGGCAATCATTTAATTAATATTGCGAAGCTGATGACCGTCCATCCATTTAACTTTGTTCAAGCTTCTAAGGTAAGGGCACAGTACTTCATTAATCATACTTCTTCTGTACAACCAATTTGGGTGATAACCATAATGAGAATACTGCTGGTTCATTCATACCTTCAGTGGACTACTGATCAAGATGTTATTTCAAGCTTTCTCTGACACTCATAGGCACTCATCGCAATATATATTTTATATAATTACTTCCCTCTTTCAGTCATATAAGATGCTTGAAACCTTGAGGCTTCCCAAGTTTCTTTCAAAAAATTTAAGCATTCTTATCCAATATTCTCTAGAGATCTGATGACTCCTCATCCTTCTTCATATCATAAACCCATAGAATTGGTTGGGCACAATCTTGTTTAAGGATAAGTCCTAAACACCTTTAATGGTGCCACCTGAGGATGCCAGGACCAGAACTAAAAACATTAACTTTCCCTAGTACTTCTCATTCCTTGAATCTCACTACACTGTTAAAGTATCCTTCTAAATCAATTCAAGTACCATTGTAATCTTGGAGATTGATGTCTGGAGTACATAATTTTTTTTTGTAGGTGATTTTTCTCAAAAGTGCTTTTACAAATAATTGTAATGTTTTACCCAGAATTGGTCAATAAAGGTATTGTTAATCACTCCACTAGAAAGTCTTTAATAGGATCCTTAAATTTTGGAACATCATGTTCATGCACCCTCTGGCAGAATGACATTTAACACCACATTTAGAACATTAGTTTCCCCAAGGCTGAGCATTGTTTAAAGAAAGCAAAATGGACTTTGACTGGCAATGATAACCAGAATTAATCATGCTGGCAATCCTTTTCTTTTGCAATGGTTTGGAAGCAATAGGTTTGTTCCTCCTAATAATGCATACAATATCTTCAAGTCCTTTGTTAAGTTCTTTAGCTGACTACTTAAGATCCTGTATATTGTTGGCTACGTCTATGGTGTCTTACATTTTAACAGTCTCTCTTGTATTTTCTTGTTCTAACAAGTTGGTCCCTAATAAGCTGATCAGTAAAATGTTCAAATTCACATTTAGATGATCATGATCTGGAATACATACTAGTAGATGTACAAAAAAGCATTACTCTTCCACACCCAATGAATGTTCCTAAAGTCATCTTCTATATAGTTTCAATTAGAATCCATTGATGGCTTCGAGGAAAGTGTTAAAAGCTCTGAGCCACATTTTACATGACTGTGTGGCTCTCCTGGTGATTGTAGGAAAGGTGGTGGAGGATGGATTGTCTACATGATGAGTTGACAAAAGGAAAAAAAAATTCTGAGGAATATTTTAAATAATGTAAGGCAAGTAGTCAAATGTTATGATACATGTATTATTTTTTTCTAAAACGTTACTACAGGACTGTGATGACCAAAGACTTTGCTGCTCTTTTCCTCGTTTTTATTTTTTTTAAGTAGTAAAAATTATTTTAATATTGCCCATCCCTTTATTTCTTTGGAATGTGCATTGCTATTATGCTATATACAAAACACAACATTAAAGAATGTGAAAAGAATCCTTGAAAATGCATAAAGATGAATGGAGATCAAGCCTTTCATGATTAGACAAGATAGAGCCCATGCATGCATGTGATGACATCAAAGGTGCACTGGTAACGGAGGCAAAGAAGGTGCCTTAGTGGAATTTTAGCAGTAGTTTGTTCCAATCCAGCGGTGGTTTGCAAATAGTAATGGCAGTTGCCCATCATCCCAAAAACACTACTATTGATCGCAAAACTGATCAGCGGCAGAACAACACTCACCAGAATGTATTGCACAGTCAAAAATGCAGCCAAGAGAGGTGCATGTAAGTCACTTGTTGCAGTATTAAAGTGGCATGAGACTCATCAGGAAGCTGTTAGGCAAGAGCAAGATTCTCTTATTTAAGTAGAAATGCAGTCTAACAGATAGCTGCCACAATTGGGCGAGAGACATCTCTCCAACCATCCTCTCTCTGCCCTACTATCTCTCAGCATCCTTACCATTTGACAATCATAGAACCCTCGGTCTTGAGAGCGCAAGCATTCCATCATGGAGTGACACAATAGGCCAGTGAGCAGGGTGTAACACACCACTAAATATATGAATTTTCTACAATGTTTGTTATTTTAACGTTAAACTAGTGCATGGAATTCCAACAAGTAAAATGTAATTGGTATGTGTGCTTTTATAATTAAGTGAATGATTATGTATTACACAGTGCTTTCTGTCTACTTTAGAGTTTTACAATCAGTTATTTTTGTCATTAATTATTTAATTATTTTGTCAAATATTTTGATAAATATTACCATTTTGTTACTTTAGAGTATGTTTGTGTATATGTTATTTTATTAAAAAATACGTTATTTTAAAAAATGGCTTCACATTTTTGTGTCTTTCCCAAAAATAATTTTATATTTTTAAAATTAAAAAATGGGATGATATTTCATTTTAGCTGAACATATATTTACAAAAAATATTTAATTTTGCTAATTGATCTATATTGGTTAAATAGATTTTTGGAGGTAGAAAAGTTATATTATTTTTTGATTATTTGTATTTTAAAACATATTTTAAAGAATACATAAGTATTGCATTTAAAAAAATAAATAAATACATTTTAGTTACATACATTTAATATTATTCAATTATGTAACTGGTATTTACTCACGACATATATTGGCTTTTGATATTTTGTTATGTTCTACTGTTAATTTTAGAACTCAATATTATTGTAATCAATATTCTTGCATTATATATTTTTTCACTTTTGATATTTTTGTGGGATAGTATTCAATATTCAGGACTACACCCACCTGAGAAGGATCACCACCATGGTAGAGTTCAATGCTGATGGAGCTATTGGACGTTTCCCAAGCTTCACAGTAGCACCTTTCCTGCCTGCCATTTTCTCACATTCCAACTGCAGAACACAATAGAAACAGCTGCACACTACCATTGCTTGCAAAGCGCTGCATATCATTCCTCCACCACTGAACATCTACTTGCCCCTTCTTGTTCTCGCATATTTCTTACATCTCCTGGAACACTGGTTACCACAGTAACCAGTTTAATTCCACCCGGACATCACCTCCGAGTTCTGTTTACAGCGGGCAGATTGCTATGCATCTGCAGATCTTGTGAGCATTGTGAGTGATGTATGAATTACTGAAATGTCCAAATGAACTGGGAACAGTAAAGAGAATTCTTATCATGGATGATGACAAGAGCAAATCTGTGAGCATGCACAATGTGCATTGCTTCAGGAAAAAAATGAAACAGAACCCAATGAAACAGAAGCCAGAAAGTAAGGTTTCTCAAGTCAAATATAAAGCCGATCGGTTTTTACTTTTACTTTCCAACACAAGCATTCAGCCATAATCTTGGCTGAAAAGGCTAATAAATGCTAGATTTGCATGCTGCTGAAAGGCCTCTATATGCTGTTGTGATTCACTAGCAACAACTGATGGTGCTACGGTCAGTTTCTGATGAAAGTGGGTATCCAGTAGGAACTGACTGCTGCTTACTGGATAACCTTTTTATGATGAAACTAGCACTTTTAATTATTGCCCCTGGTAGGCAATGAATACTTGGGTGGAACAGACGTATTACAGGAGCACATGGTGTTGAATAGTACAATAGAATAATTACATGAGTATGTGAATTTATTGCAGAGCTTCTGCCTTTATGAATGACTGTGTTTCTTACCTATTATTCTTTATGAGGCACTTGACAAGCCCTGATTGCATTTACTGCAAATTAAGATTTAAACCACCAACAAAAGCTTAGCGTGTTTTTTATCATCAGATCTCAGAGGCTTAAGAACAACTCTCTAGTAACCCTGGGCGTACTGGGCGTAGCGGGGCTACGCCGAGGTACACAGAGTTGCAAACAAACTCTGTGGAACTCCGCTACGCCGCCCGCCTCCACCCCCCTATTAAAAAAGTAAGTTAACATTAATTAAAAATAAACTTAAAACCACTTACCTCTGTACTGCAGCGTCCCCGGACTGCCCTCCTCCTGTTCCTCGCCGTACCGGTAATGCTTGAGAAAACGCACATTTCTTGCGAGAAATGCACACGCGCGGGCGCACGCGCATGCGCAGTTTTCTCAAGCATTACCAGCAAATCTCCGCACACACCGCAGGCGGAGCGGAGGTCTTCGCCCGGGGTTACTCTCTAGGGCCTTTATCACACATAGGGCTCACTTTTCCTGTTTGCACTATGGTGCCCCCTCAAATAGGTGTGCCAATCACAAACAGAGAAAGTGCATCCTACTACACAGAATGCACTGACCTCAGGGTAGCCACAAACCCGCACTGCTCTGGGGGGAGCGCATTCAAGTGAAATATGGAGTGGCTGCTTCAAAGTCATGCCGCGTTTCACAAGAGGGATTAGAGATCCCTTTGCAGGTGGGTGGAGTGCGTGACTGCACCCGCCCACAAGGGGATGTCTGAGGGGTCAATAGGATCCCTTTGCCCCCCTGGAGGGCTGCCATCAAGGGGTGCACTGACAGTACTCCACCTTTTTGTGGCACACTTTCAGTGCCCTTCCTGACAGCTTCTTTGCCTTAGCTCCCGTGTCCATAGTACGGCGCACATGCAGAGACAAATAGATTGCTTCGTTTGCAGAGGACCACGCAGCCATGCAAATGAGGGAATGACCTGTTGAGAAAGCGCTGGCGCTAGCATGATCAGTATTACAGAAGGGGATGCACAAGCGTCTGCAGCCCCTTCCGCAATACCAAAGTGCTCCGAGGGCACACAAAGTGAGCACACATGCCTATTGGGCCCCCAGGGCACTTTCTGTAATATAGCCCCAGGAACACAGTCCTTGGTTCTTATTTTTTAATATCCTTATTGAGTGCATATTGCAGTGGAGAACAGATTCATAACAAAATCCCAGCTCAAGTAAGGTTTACTGATCCACGTATGACAGTGAAGTTAGCAATGGAGTGTTAGCTGTACACCCACTAGACCAAAGCAGGAAATGCACCAAAGGACAGTGACAGTAAATGGCCATGCTGCTTATTCCCTAGTGTAGTAAATGTATCCATAAGGCTCAGCTTTGGTCTATTTTTTTGTTTGTTGCAGTTTTGTATAGCGCAAACTCGACCCAAAGGTATTGGGCTGCTTTACATGAGCACCAGCTACATTACACAAGGACACATTTATGTTCACAAGGACACACATTTGTTTGGTAGGCAGGGGAGGATTAAGTGATTTGCCCAGAATCACAGGATGTTGAGCTGACATCGAGACTCAAATCTGGTTCCGCAGTTCCATAGTCAGCAGCTCTGGACATTACACCACATCCTCTCCCCCTTTCCCGGCCCCTTCATATTTCTGACCTATTATACTTATGAGAGATCTCCCATGGTTCACAGAAGTCTGATATCTTAAATAGGGAGTAGCCAGGAAATTAACATACCCCTGTAACGAGCACACATAGTGAGCAAACCAGATCCCCCTAGAAGAGTCCCTTTCACCATCTAATGTCCTTTCCATTCATTCATCCATCCATTTATATTCCATCTATTCCATCATGTGTCCACCCCTTCACCTTTCCACCTAACCACCCATCCCCAAACCAACCATGCATTATCCATCCACCCATCCATCTATCCATGAAGCCATCCATCCATCCTTTAAGCCATCAACCATTAATATATACGTCCATCCATCTATCCACTCATCCATTCATCCACCCATCCATTCTTCTCCAGCTAGCCGTCACACTTTTGCCTGTCGATCTTTTCACTCTTCCATCTGACCTTTTATTCTTCAATCTATTCATCATTTCCCCCTTCCACCCATTCATTCTTCCACCCTTCTATCATGCTTTCCACCATTTTTCTCCTTTCCCTTCATGTTTCCTTTGTTTTTGTCATCCTTCTTTCCCGCTCCTGTTCCTTCCCCTTTCTATCTATCCATCATTTCTCTCTCATCCTTAATTTGTTTTCTTGTATTTTATCTCTCCTGCTTTTTCCATTTTTTCCTCTCTCTCTATGTTCCATAAGTTTTATTATTTTTCATTCTCTGTTGCCTTCATTGCACAAGCCAGTCAAGACCCACAGCTATTTGTCATGGTATTTCAGAACAGTGTTATTTATGAGAGTTTTGTCTGCACACCTGAAGCTAGAGGAGGCCCATAAACAAATAAATGACCTCTAAGTGGGACACAGTTCACCAGCCCATCAAGTCCAGTATCAGGACCCGTTTAGTTTTACCTGCTAGAGTGGCACGTTCCCTACGCCACTATATCTGAGAGATACAACATTTAGTGATTTTAACATGTCAACTTTTGGGTAAGACCATCTATCATCCCCGAGACCCACAGTTGAATATAGGTAAAACAGTTGGCAAGCCACCCTGTATGCTAAGAATGTCACTTAACCACTCTTTTCCCCTTATTTCTTGCTGCAGCCCACTATAGATGAGGGTCAACCTTTTAACCACTTTCTAATATAGATTCTCACAATATTCCACATGTATACCTTTGTGTATTTGGCTACTCTTCCTCTAGTTCAGAAAAGTCGACAAGATTGGATGTGATATAAACTCAAAGATCTTATTGTACTGTCACTTATTGGGAATAATCTAACATCAAATGTAAAAAAAACTTTGTCATAGATAGCATCAAAACACCTACAGCCTTCATATAGGAGACACATCTCCCCCGGCCCCCATATTCAGAATGCTAACTGAACACAGCAGAGCCAAAATAGTGATGAGTGATATTAAAACTTAACAACAGTTTCTGTGATGGACAGATCAGGAGGCCCAATTCTAGCAGTAGCAAAGATAGAGGTGATCTTAATGATACATTAAGTGATCCTCCACCTTTAGACGTGGTGATTATTATGTCATTTCCTGCATGCATGGTACACACGGTACACATTGTTTGTGATCCTTTGCAATGTTGCCAGACATCTTGTTTTCTGTTAGAGGGTGGCATTTCTGATCATGCACCCAAAGTCTTGAAGCTTTCTTTAGGTGTCATAGTACCTCCTATGAAGTTTTGGAGTAAGACTACTTAGGCCCACATTATGAGTAGACCAACTCTGGATTCTACAATTATCAAATCTGCTAAAATCCGATAACCTGGAATCTAACAGCTGCAATAACTTTTGCCTGTTTTGAGTTCATCCCTGTGAAAGGGGGTATTACATGTGGATTTTAATGCTAACTGCACAAAAAACGGCATGTCCCTGTAATTTCAAGACATTTTCCCCCCTCTGTAAATTTTAACTGGATTAGCAGTGTTGTGAAGATTGCCACAAAATTCTGAATTCTGGTATAGGTGGTAAAAGGAGTTACTACACAAACCTGAATTTCACAAACTTAAGCAAGAATATGGATGACACAAACACACCTGGGAGAATTTTTATCAGCCAATGAAGGGTCAGTCACCTCAATGCAAAGTCCTAAGGGTGGCAGGGAAGTTCTCAAAACAGGAGTTTGGAATCAAATACAAAACTCTGCTCTGTGGAAGAAACAAAATAGGGATAAACAAATATCCCCAGAGGCAAAGGTAAAAGCCCTAACATTAAAACACAACTCTACCTGAATTGATTCTTTACAGAGTGATCAACCCTTGGCTAGATATTATTCAATACCTTTTTCACAGTACAAGCAAAATACTCATAAACAGAGAGTAGAAGGCTAAATTACCAGCATGGTAGGAAGACTGGCCACTTACTGGTTACATGGGTTGTGCCAAACAAAATCAATGCCTGCTATTACACCAATCATGTTGGAGAGTAACACCTTACATACACATCCATTAGACATCACTATGTAATTTGACCCATTATTCAAATACCTATGTGACTCCATGCACCATGATACTCAGACCCTAGAGAAATGTTCAGAATCAATAGTAGGATACCCTCTATTGAAGATGACGCATGGAAGGAACTAGAGAGAAGTATAACAGAATGATAGATCCAAGTATCCAGTGAAGAGATGTCAAAATCAACAAGGATAGACTCTTCCTGATCTTTAATGCATTGATTATGAACGCAGAACACACTGACACTTTACAATCTGAATTCAGCAGGGTAGTAACGATGCAAATATCAAATATCAGGAAAGATCCCATATAATGTTTAAACTATTGCCCTATAGCCCTCGTAAGCACAGACGTAATGACTTTGGGCCTGATTTAGATCTTGGCGAATTAGTTACTCCTTCAGGCAAAATATAAATCCCATAGGATATGGTAGAATCTATATTTCAACAGACGGAATATCCGTCACCATTGTCTAAGTTAGGCCCTCTAGCTAAAGTGATAGAAAATAGACTTAAGACAGTGATTCCAGACTTGATATACTGTTCTCAGGTTAGGTTTGTACCTGGGCACCTTACAGGAGATAACATGAGGAACTTCTCACAAATCCTAAAGCAGGTTGCAGTGATTAAGACCAAAAAAGTGCTCCCTCCTTCCTTAACTGAGATATCATTTGAAACGTGTGGAAAGGAAGTATTGATGCTGCACTATGGAGAGAGCGGAAATGGGACCTAAGTTCATGCTGAACGTATGATGCCTTTATGAAGAACTGGGGCTAGGATAAATTGTGAAGGGTTCTTTTCAAACCCATTTCTGATTTTGCAAAATACCAGGCAAGGCTGCCCTTTGACCTACTTGTATTTCTGATAGTTCTAGAATCCCTGGCAGTAGTATTATGTCAGAATGATGGAGTAGAGGGGGAAATAGTATCTACTCCTATTCAATTTGAGTGGTAATGTCCATCATTTCTGAAGTTGCATCCTTTTCCAGACATCACATTAACTGGAGTAAGAGCAAAGTCTTACCTCTCACCACCAACAAAAGGGAGGAGTTAATTGATTCCAACCTCTTTTGTTGGATCCCAAAGAACATGAAACATTTAGGCATACTAGTTAACCTAGGTGTGGCTAATATTGTTCAAGACATCATGAAAACATTATTGCAGAAAACATCAACAGACTTTTCAGATGGGCGCATTTAGATGTACTATTGTGGGAGAAAGTGCAAGTGATGTATATGATAAATTAATAAATATATGAATATTGCAAATACATTCCATTCCACTTTGTCTTTGGAATGTTGGCAAAGGTGGTACCCAGTCACTTAATCAGATATGTTCTCTCAACAATAAATACATCTGCATGGAATGGTTCAAAGTCAAGTTTTGAATTATCCATATTGTAGGCAACAACCAAATCAGGTAGTCTATGGTTTCCACATCTTAATACTTAGCACATATGCTGTACCATCTTGCTTGTGTTTTGCCCACAGGTTATAGCAATGCATGTCTGGAGACTAAAAAAAAAACTTGATGTTTGTGAGTGGCGGTCTGGCTGACTTAGATACTGATCCTCATAATGCTATGAGAGTCTTAGACCTAACGATGAAATCCACCTAACGGGTATGGAAAACACTACCTAAATTACTGAAGAGATACTTAAACTCACATGCTGAAGCACAATGTAATGCAATACAAATCTTAAAATTGTGGATGCTCCTTTTGTTCGGGCTGAATGCTAGGTGGTGGGCATCAAAACAACTAAGATATATATTATCTGTGGGTCTGTGTAAGCCGACTGAAGAGCTGCAACTTGAATATGTCTATGGCGCATACAGGGTGATACACGCAGTTAAAACTCTGCCTCAGGTCAATGCTGGATCCTCCTCCATACAGCCCACTCTCTTCTCCCATATTGGTCTGCCTGAATACTTCGAGCTAGTTTTGGGGAGTGGTCTTTGGTCTCTGCGTAATTGCTATTGAGTTGTTATTCTCTGCCTCCACTGTGTACTGGGTAGGCAACACTGGGAAGAATACTCCACTGTATTGGACCATCAGGAGACAACCTTAGGAAGGCATGACTAAAATTAGGCTATTTCAAAATACTACATGAATGACATTGTAGCCCACACTGATTTAACTATTTTGCTGTTAGGCATTTTTCCCCTAGAATGTTAAGCTGTCTTTTGACATCGAGTTACACCTTACGATGATTTTTCATTGTGCACCGACTATGCAACAATTCATACGGTAAGATATAAAGACTGAAAAAGAGTATGAAGGAAACTATGTATTTCTGAATTGTAGACCAGATACTGAGTTTAGAAGCAGTGGGTATTTGTACATCTCTAAATTTGTGGGTACCAATACTAGCATGTGATTCAGAGGGCATTTTTTCTAAATGTCTTCTTTCCTACACTCTGGCTTACATTTGGATGGCACAAATGCAGGTACATCCAATTGGTAATAACATATTTTGGACTCATTAGTGTTTCCCCAAGTCTCCCAATAAAAATAGTGCCTCACTTGTGTGGGTAAACCTAGTGCCTGTGATAGGAAAAGCCCAAAAACACACCATGGACGCATCACATTTTTCCACTGAAAACTTACCTTTGCAAAGTAGGTAGTTGTGGATTTTGAAACCTAGGGAAACCCTGAAAAGCTGAACATTTTTCAAAAATAGACAGCCTGGGGAATTCAGAGTGGGGTGACTATCATGACACTCACCAGATTTTCTAACCCAGAAACCCATGCAAGCCCCAAACTTTGACCTAAAATAACACATTTTCCTCACATTTCTGTGATGGACAATTCTGGAATCGGTGGGGAGACACAGATTTCCTACCACCCAGTGTTCCCCCAAGTCTCCCAATAAAACTGTTACCTCATTTGTGTAGGTAGGCCTAGTGCCCACAACAGGAAAGGGCCCATAACGCAACATGGAAACATAAAATGTTTCCACCTGCAGATGACCCTTTTTTGCAAAGTAGGTAGCTGTGGATTTTCGGCCCTAGATCACCTGGCACCTAGGTACATCTAGTAAACCTGCATATTTTTGAATACCAGACACCTGGCAAAATGGAGGGTGGAGTGACTTGCATGACTCACCAGGTTTTCTTACCCAGAAGCCACTACAAACAAATTTTCCCAATATTTCTGTGATGGAAAGTTGTAGAATCTGTGGGGAGCCACAAATTTCCTATCACCTAGCGATTCCCCAAATCTCATGATAAAAATGGTACCTCACTTGTGTGGGTAGGCTTAGTGCCAATGACATGAAAGGGCTCGAAACACAACCTGGAAACATCACATTTTTCCACAGAGAAAAGCAACCCTATTGTAGCAAAGTGGGTAGCTTTGAATTTTGGGCCCTAGCTCACCTGGCACGTGAGGAAACCTAGCAAACCTCCACATTTCTGAAAACTAGATACCCGGAGGGATCCAGGATGGTGTGACTTGCATGGCTCTCATCAGGTTGTCTTACCTAGAAGCTCTTACCAACTTTAAACTTTGGCTAAAAAACACATTTTCCTCACTTTTTTGAGATGGAAAGTTCTTGAATCTGCAGAGAGCCACACATTTCCTACCACCTAGCTTTCCACCAAGTCTCCTGATAAACATGGTACCTCACTTGTGTGGGTAGGCCTAGGGCCGGAAAGAGTCCAAAACACAATGTGGTATATCACATAAATGGCCAAATTTGGCAATGGGGGTAGCTGCGATTTTTGGGCCATGGCTAGGCGGCCACCCAGGGAAACCTACCAAGCCCAGATATTTCTGAAAACTAGATCAACATGGTTTCTTCAATGTTCTTTTAACCAAGATGCCCTGCAAACCTCACATTTTGCCTACAATCTGGCATTTTCCTTGAATTTCTACATAAACTTACAGAATCTGCAGGGCCCACAAAATTCTGACCACCCAGTGTTTCCCTACTTATCCCGATCAAAATGCTTCCCCAATTGTGTGGCTAGGCATATTGCTCATGACAGACAAGCATTAGACCAAGCTCAATGGGGGTCCATCATGGGCAACTCTCCTAGACCCTGGTTTTATTTGTGTCTGTTGGGGGCAGTAGGCCCTGCCACACAAGTGGGGAAGCATTTTTATTGGGACAAGTGGGGGGACAGTGGGCAGTAGGAATTTTGTGGATCCTTGTAGTGTCTGCATTTCTGTGATGCTTATGTCACAGAAATGCAAGGAAAATGTGCCATTTTAGTCAAAGTTAAGGATAAAGATTTGCAGGGCTTTGTGTGTAGGAAAATGTCATGAGATCAACACGAGACACACCAACTTGGGCTGACACCAGGTGTTTAATTTTCGGAAATGCCTGGTTTGGTAGGTTTTCACCAGGTGGCAGCTGGCCCGAGCCTGAAAAATGCACCCATTCAGCATGGAAGTAGGAGACTATTGCGATCTAGCTCACTCTACTACCCATATAAAAAAAAACACATCCAAAAGAATCAAAAATTCCCCTCCTACCATAGGGATGGGGATGCTTTAGTTCGGGGGGGGCAAAAAGACTATATTTCCTATTCTGAAATAGTAGTATTTGCTGGATGCCAGAGTAGGTCACCCTAGCCTTTTGTTTGTTTCGGTGCCATGTTGAAATCACTGGTGTCTAGTTACCTTTCAGTCCCTTGGTAGCAGATTTTAGGTAAACACTCTCAATTCACCTCATGGGGGCAGAAAGACTGTTGCACCTATTCTGGGGTGGGAGATCGTGTGATGCCCGAGTGATGCCCGAGTGAGTTGCCCCTAGATGCTTTTCTTCTTTGGCAAAAACAGGCCGCCCCACAACCTTTTATTATTTACCCAAAGACTGCCCCCGGGAGATAGAAAGACCACAAGCCACCAGGAGAAAAATATTCCCAAAAAGAAAAAGAAAAAATGGGATGGGATGGGGTAAGGGCGGCTCACCCAGGCATTGTGTTGTGCTAACACCTCAGAACAGGTGCATCAGACTTTTTGCCCTCTTGGGGTGAATTGAGGGGGGTTACCCAAAATCTGCCCTCGGGATACAGAATGGGTACTAGACATGAGGGGAAAAATGTTACCCCAAAAAAAGGTGATGGGGTGGGTAACTTTTGCATAGCACCTTGCCCCTAGTCCAGAGTGAGCACAACAGTTTTTCTGTCCTCCTGGGGAAGATTGTGGGTAAACACCCTCCAACTCCCTTTTTATATGTCATAGAAAAAGGAGGTAAAGAACACTTACCAGCCCCTCCCGGGTGAGCAGAAAGACTGTTGGGGTAATTATGGGGGTGGGGATTCATCCTGATGTCTGGGGGGTCAACCTCACCTCTTATAGCTACAAAACAAATCTCCCTGGTGTCTAGTGGGTTTCTTCCATGCCTACAGGGGAAAGATTGGAGGTAAAGACTTCCTGTCTGCCCCCTTCAGAAAGACTGTTGGGGTCATTTTAGGGGTGGTGGCTGGCCTTAATGTGTAGGCCGGGCAAGTGGGCCATCCTCACCCTCACCCCTTGTAGAAAGAAAAAAAACTCCCTAGGGTCTAGTGGGCTTTTTGCTCCCTGTTGGAAGGAAATTGGAGGAAAACACCTCCTATCTGCCCCGAAGGCGGATAGAAAGACTGTGGCTTTTGGTTTTGAAGGGTGGGGTCTAGGCCCGATATGTGGACACTCCAAAAACAACAATCCCTGGTGTCTAGTTGGCTTTCTGCCTCCCCATCCTCAGGGGGGCAGATTGGAGCCTGTCCCTAAAGATTTCCCTGATAGAACAGAGGAGAAAGGACATCTTATTCTGGTACTTCTTTCTGCTTCTCATCAGACATTGTAATAACCTTTCTGTTCCTTCATGACTCAATTGTAAAAGTCTGATTCAGTTTATGAACTGTGAGCAAAGGGTTATTTCCTGCAACTTCAATATAGGTATTCATTTCCAATTGAATCAAAAGGCTTTCTAGCATTAACTTATGCTGTTACTTGTCTTCCTCCTGGCCTGGCTGATGAGGGCTATTAGCCCGAAACCGGTCCCAGGATGCTTGTTTCCGGTCCAGGGAAGACATGGCTTGGCAGTTTGGGCTGGACTGTTCCCATGAGGCACAGGGTCAAGACTGATTTGCATATAGCTGTGTCTGAACTGGGGTGGCGAAGTGAGCTAAAGAACGATGATGGATTCAACCCAGATCTGTGACTGGGGGGTGAGTGTCTGAAAAGTTTCAGCGCTCCGTCCATCATCTCCTTGTGTTTGCTTTGTTCACCCTAAATTGGCAGGGTATGCCCAGACGTGGGTCCCTTGCTCACTTTGGGCCTGATTCACAGAACTAACTTACGTCAAAAACGTAAAGTTAGTACTTTTTGGTATTCACAGAATACACTTACTCATTTTGGTATTCACAGAAGTTAGTAGTCCTAACTTTAGGACTCCTAAATGCCTTCTGTGAATACTGAAAGTCTTAAAGTTAGGATTTTTCTCAGTTTAGGAGTAGTAAAGTTAGTAGTCCTAACTTTAGGACTCCTAAATGCCTTCTGTGAATACCGAAAGTCTTAAAGTTAGGATTTTTCTCAGTTTAGGAGTAGTAAAGTTAGTAGTCCTAACTTTAGGACTCCTAAATGCCTTCTGTGAATACCGAAAGTCTTAAAGTTAGGATTTTTCTCAGTTTAGGAGTAGTAAAGTTAGGACTCCTAACTTTACTACTCCTAAACTGAGAAAAATTCTAACTTTAAGACTTTCGGTATTCACAGAAGGCATTTAGGAGCCCTAAAGTTAGGAGTCCTAACTTTACTACTCCTAAACTGAGAAAAATCCTAACTTTAAGACTTTCGGTATTCACAGAAGGCATTTAGGAGTCCTAAAGTTAGGACTACTAACTTCTGTGAATACCGAAATGAGTAAGTGCCTTCTGTGAATACCAAAATGAGTAAGTCTTTTCTGTGAATACCAAAAAGTACTAACTTTACGTTTTTGACGTAAGTTAGTTCTGTGAATCAGGCCCTTTGCCACTGGATTCAAGCTAACCTGGCTGATGAGGTCTATTAGCCCGAAACCGGTCCCAGGATGCTTGTTTCCGGTCCAGGGAAGACATGGCTTGGCAGTTCGGGCTGGACTGTTCCCATGAGGCAGAGGGTCAAGACTGATTTGCATATAGCTGTGTCTGAACTGGGGAGGCGAAGTGAGCTAAAGAACGATGATGGATTCAACCCAGATCTGTGACTGGGGGTGAGTGTCTGAAAAGTTTCAGCGCTCCGTCCATCATCTCCTTGTGTTTGACTTGTCTTCCGCCACCATTTTAGTTTTTTCCATATTATGTCAAGGCTGTGTGTCAATAGAGTTATTCCCCAGAAGAGTGAACTCAGATGGGCCCAGATGAACACTCTCAAATAAATATGAAACATGATATGTAGAAACAAGGATTTTACTCAGCACCTTAGTGTTTATTTCAGCCAACAATTGTGTGTTGCAGAAGGTGCAGTATAAGATAAAACAATTATCACAGACTCATGCATTGTTTAAGATTAAACCCCTACACAATTCTTACTCGTAAATCACCAATACCCACCATGAGAATAGGTGTAAAAATATATGTAATAAAGTGGGTGACATGCTGCCCGCAACTCTGGGGTTCAAAGATTAAGAGGTATGTCAAGGAGTGATGTAGGTCTTTTAGTCAGTGTTCTCACTCTTTGAAGTTAAAGAGATATGCCCCAGCATAACATTTCCCACAGAATATCATGTGTGCTTAGTATTAGCCCCTGTGAAAGGGGTACACCTGTCAACCAATTTATTATGGCTCACATGACCTCTCTTGGAGTAAAGTTGTGGAACGTTAATGGTCTCAATGATCACATTAAAAGGTTTGTGGTTCTCAAATTCGCATAACTACATTTCCCAGCAGCACTCTTCCTTCAAGAAACGCAACTCCTGCTTTCACTCTTGAAGGAAGTGGCCCGTTTAGGGTCACACGGGTCACTCGCGACCACCACTCAGCCTTCCATACCCAAATGAAGAGTCGGTCAGACAGAAGAGAATACAAACCAATGTATGTTTATTCAGGACGCTCGAGCGGAGCCCGGTCTGCCCAGTCTCTAGGAGTGCTGCAGAGAGGGACTGGCATCAGCAAACATGGAGATACATTATGTACAATTCAGAACCAATGAAGGCACGCCCGAATGGAAATTTCTTAGCAGATGCAGCTAAACAAAGAAGTACAGAAGGATAGGTTTTGATTTAGGGGCCGGGCACACACTATCTCCAATCGAAGGTCACTCTGCCCGTGCCCGCTACTATACTAGTGGGAGAAGGCCTCTATCTTGTGATAAAGGTATGCGCTAATAAGAACAGTGCATTCATTAGCAGAGCAAGGCCCAACCCTGGAGAAATGAAACTTTCCACAACCCGTTCTCTTGAGGAGACAAAAAGCAGTTTCGAGCATGGTTCAAAATGGCGGCCAAACATAAAATGGTGCAGTGAATGCTAACTTACGTGGAATAATGCACAAGCAAAAATAGCGAAAATGTTTTCATTACAAAAGACCCTCCTTTCAGCATGAGCTGACAATTTTTCAGGAAATGATCAAAGATAATATAACATTTTTCATAGACAAAAGAACGTCAGTATTCGGAACAATCCATATATTCAGTGTCGGGAATAGAAGCTGCAAGGAAAGATGTGGTCTCAAAAATACCTTTGTCAATCTGCATTAAATCATCAATGTCCTTCTGTAGCATAATTGCAGCATTAGTATCATGAATTGACATTTTCTGTTTGGCTGTGAGGGCGTTGACACAATAGGAGCAGCAAGCTGGGAGACATTGTATGCAGAGGCAACATGTAAAGAAGATACCAGCAACCACAGCCAAGAAGATGAGAATCTTCAAACCCCAAGATGTTAGTGTGTTCCAAAACCACCCCGATAGTGTCCAAGTGCCTGTGTCCTGGTGTATGTCAGATGAGAGTCTATGTAATTTTTGTATAGCTGCATACACATTGGGAGCGTGATCAGGTATGTAAACACAACAACTGATGCCGATGACACGACAGGTCCCTCCCCTATCTGCAAGGATGACGCCTAGCACCATCCTGTTCTGCGAAGTGACTAATCTCGTAGCCTGGAGCTCAGCAGTGATATTCGTCACTATCCCAGCAGTTGTATTGATAACACCCTCAACAACTCTTGTTAACTGACGAAGTTGAAGGCTATTAGCCATAGGGCACAGAAAGGTAGTAGGCCCTTTATAGCGTCCTCAAACTGCTGCGCAGTGGTGTCTGTTTGATCTATATCCTTTGTGTCAACAACCCTTTTTACTCGAGTCTGGAAGGTGCTCCTACATTGTAGCTGATGATTTTTATGATATTTGGACGGGGCAACATATACGGGGGGAAGAATAAAAGAGAGATGACATGTGCAAGACCATCCCCTCGGGAGCCAGACGTGTGCTTGTGACCCACAAACAAAATAGACATTATGGGGTAAGATCAAAGGTGGACTATTAGTGGTATTCAGCTTGTAGGTGAAATTACATTTACTCTCCCCCACCTTTATCTCCCCAGTCCCCTGGACCACTGACACAGGTATCAGCTTATCTTTGGTAATATTTCAAGCTTGAAAGGATTGAAAGTACTCTGATGTGTTAAACCATTGGAAATCAGCCATTTCCATTCGAAACCAAGCATTGTTCTTCCCTTTACGGTATGTTTTCGCATATGACTTTGAGGACAGAATCCCTAGAGTCCCTTGTCCTGCCGGTCCTATGAGGGTAAACCCTAAATAGCAGTGTACATATTCATGCGCAGTATGAGAATCAATATGTGTCATACCCAAAGTTGAAAGGTGAGATTGGAAGCACACCAGCCGAAACAATTGAAACCAACCCTCACAGCTGCCTATATACGACAGCGGCAGGGACAACAAGTTATCACTTTTATGAGTGACCGAAGGGAGCAACCCACAAACCCAACAATTAGTGGCATTAGACACATTATGAGTAGTAGTACCTACCAAGGAATGCACAGGAAATTTCTCTTCTAAAACCCAGGATATTCCAAGTATTGCTGCTAGTGCAATCACAACTATTAATATGCCAATTATTTTACTTTTGTTGACCAACCCTTCATTGAACGCTGTGGTGCAAAGGGCTGTTCTTCCTCATCAATAGGCCGGCCAAAGGGATGCATAATTAAACAAGGAGAGATGTGCCACAAAAACGATGATGCAACTAAAATGATAGCCAAGATAAGTATTCCCAGTGTACATCAGAGCCTCACTGGTACAGGCTCCTATTGTTCATCAACGTTGGTGCTCTTGAGCACCGGCGGTGGAGCTTGCTCTGTCCTAAGCTCGCAATGTATCCCACTTCGATCAGAATAAGGTACCCCCAAAGGGATACCCTTTACACTATCCTGTCCAAAGTTCGAAGACAAACAATGCACATGTCTCACATCACCCTAAACTAATTCCGTTGGTACTATCACGAAGTACACCTGACTTACACAGTCCATCCCTATCTAATTTGCCTTCTCTTTCTTGTGCACCGTCCCTCAACTGAGGACGCAAATTGTACCTGGCAACCCCAGGCAGCGTTGGATCAACAAACAGCAGCTCCTTAATAACTCGTATTTCGGGGGGGACCGCTGCATTTAGCGCTTCATCATTTTCCGCATCCGTTTGAGTCCACGTTAGCTTTGCATCACTGAAGGGGACAAACTGAGGCACCTTCTCACACTCAGTGTCCCCTATGCCGTCCCTCACCCACTGATCAGAGGGCAAGGGTATCCTGTGGCAGTGGTTGGCGTGGATCCAGTTCTTTCGGCCGGCAACCTTCACGGCAGTTCGAGTGGCCAGGAGGACCTGTTCAGGTCCCTTCCAACAGGGCTCCAAACTCTTCTTCCGTTGGAAGTTCTTGACTAATATGAAGTCCCCAGGCCGAATATCCTGTCTGGGTCCCTCCGGTGTGGGCGGAAGGGACTCGCGGACCTGTTGGTGAATAGAACCCAAATTTTCAGTTAACTGGCGCAAATGGTCTGTCAACAATGGATACTCAATATCTGAAAACCTACGAGGGCGCGGGACGCCCCAGACATTTTCCGGGCGTCCAAACACGACCTCGTATGGTGACAATCCTGTTCTAGAATGTGCTGTTGTTCTTGTCGACAAAAGAGCTAATGGTAGAGCATCTGGCCATTGTAACCCTGTTGTCTCCTGAATCTTTGCCAACTTCAGTTTGAGAGTACCATTGTACTTCTCAACTAATCCTGCTGACTGTGGGTGATTTGCAGCATGAAACTTCTGTTTTATGTGCAAGCCATCACAAATTAACTGAATTACCTTGGCATTGAAATGACTTCCGTTATCACTCAAAATCAAATGGGGCAAGCCGAAACGAGGAAAGAACTCCTTCAGGAGTACCTTTGCCGTCTCCTGAAGCTGTATTGTCTTTAGTGGGGTAAACCTCAACCAATTTACTAAAAGCACAGACAACCACCAACACATACTTCAAATTATTACACCTGTCTAGTTCTATGTAATCCATCTGAAGGACCTCAAAGGGGAAAGTAGGTGGTGCAAAATTACCGGGTGGTGTAGGGGTACCCTTCCCAGGATTGTGCATCATACACACCATACAGTATTTCACTAAATGTGCGGCTGTTTTTGGTATGTTGTCATTCTGCCGTACAGGGTCTAATAATTTACAAATACCTTTAGCGCTGATATGGGCTGGGCCATGGGCCTTTGTGACTACAGGGAGAATGTATGCATCTGGCAACATCCATCTCTGCTTTCCTGACTTATCAATCCAACATCCCTCATCATTCAATTGTGCTGTACTTTCTTGCCACACTGTTAATTCTTCTATTGTGACCTCGCTCTGTATTTCCTTCACATTCTCAAGCGTATCCTCAAACTTCAGGTACCCACCTAGCAGGCCCTGCCACAAACATTCTCTTCATTTTTGTCCATGCCGTTTCCTTAGCTGTCTGTTCAGCAAAAGCGTTCCCCCTCCCTACATCGTCAGTAATTTTCTTATGGGCACTACACTTCACTATTGCCAACTTCTTAGGGAGTGTCAAAGCAGACAAGAGCCCCAATATGAGGTGACCATGTTGGATCCTTGCACCATGAGAAGTAAGGAACCCTCTCTCAGCCCAGAGTTGCCCGAAATTGTGCGTGACCCCGAAGGCATACTGGCTGTCAGTATAAATAAATATTGACAACCAGTCCCTCGCTCAACTCACAAGCTCGAATAAGGGCGGCTAACTCAGCTGCTTGGGCTGACTGATAAGTGACTCGTGATGTCTCTATGACTGTACACAGTGTGGTGATAGCATAAGCAGCAGTTGTAGTGCCATCTGGTAATTTAAAACAAGAGACATCAACATATAGTTTATAGTTCCCCTTGTGGGTCAGATAAGGGAACATCAGTCAAGTCTACCTTTCCTTTCATCTCTGCCTCCGTCCGGAAGATATAATCATGTTCCTGACTTTCCTCATCTTCAGAAGGGAGGGGCAGTAACGTGGGCGGATTCAGAGTGGCACATCTTTTAATCGTGATATGTTTCGCAAACAGGGTCAATTCATAACCTGTTAGACGTGCACTGGTGAGGTGCTGCATCTTGGTCTTATTCAAAAGTGTATCCAGAGCATGAGGTACCATAACTGTGAGGTCAGTATCAAGTACGAGTCCAGCCGATTGTCTTATCGAGACAGCCACAGCCACGACCGCTCTTAGACAGCTCGGGAGGGCTCGTGCGACAGGGTCAAGCAGCAGAGAAATAAGCACATGGCCGTTGCTTATCTCCAAATTTTGTGTTAGAACAGAAAGCTCACAACCAGCCGTCTCATGGACATATAATACAAATGGCTTGTTGTAGTTAGGCGTGCCAAGCACTGGACCCGAGCAAAGTGCACTTTTTTAACGGACCCATGCGCTCTTTAAACTTCGTCCAATCTCCATCTCCAAACCCACGCATTGGCGTTCCATCACTCAAGGAAACCGGAGGATGGAAAACCAAGGAAGGAGAGGCCACTGGGGTGGCAGGTAGTACCGATGCTGAGGGCTGTGTTGCAGGGGAAAAAGCTGGCGCGAAATATGCTGAAACAATGGGCGTGAGGGGGGTGCCAACAGTCACAGTTGCTGCAGACGGCGAGGAAGCAGAAGGAAGAGAAAGATGAGAAGGAGCCGATGCCACGGCCGTCGGAAAAGCAGCAATAGATACGGGGACAGAGACAGTAGAAGCAACAGTAACAGACGTTTGAGGGGGCGATGGAACCATGGGGTATATTCTTTGCGGGGCGTATGGGGGTGGGGGCCTACTATCTAATAACTCCTCCACAAAAGTAGCTTTTTCTTCTTGGACCACATAGGATTTATCAATATTCAATCGAAACCTCCTATCTTCATGTTCTATCCCTAACTCCTGTTTCTCTCTATCACATGCTACGGCCTTCGGAGTCAGCGTCTGCATTTCCCCTTCCGGGCCTCTTTCTCTGCTTTCATTCGCCTCTGTTTAGCTTCCTTTTGCCACATTCGAAGAGAATCAAACATAGACTGCCTACTTCGCAAACAACTTTTCCTGTAAAAACCCAATTTTTTGTTCATCAAAAGTACCCGTCAAAGGCCACTGCAACTCGGCATTTTCCCTCGTATATTTGTGCCCAAGCATACTATACATAATAGGGCCAAGGCCATGCTTCACATACATATCAAAATTCAGAGTGCCTTCTTGAGGTGCTGGCTGACTTTCCTCCAATCGAGCATCAGCAGAACAACAGCAACAGCACAAAGAAACCAGTTTACTTATTCCAGGCATTCTCAAAAGAAAACAAGTTCACTACTTATGCCTGGCAAAATATTTGCAAACACTTTTTACCCAAAATTGGTCCTCAAACCGTACCAAATACCAACCAAAATGGTACCATATCCACAAAGAACCAAAACCAAACTCACCTGATGCATGCAGGTCAAAACAAAGTTATTCTCCACTGCCGACTCTTCGGACCAAATGGTCAGATCCAAGGGTTTCGCCGTTCAGGACCCCAGTTGGGATGACCACTGGGTGAGGCACCGTCCGGCGGGACAGAAGGGGCAGCTGCTAGTTCAGGAACTCTCTCATGCAGGGATCCCTGGTCTGTCCGTCCGACCCGACAATAGCCCCGACCTCCCCACCAGTCCATGGGAGGGGATGGGTCACCCAAAGGAGTCCCTGTTCGGGCGCCAACTGAAGGAAGTGGTCCGTTTCGGGTCACCCAGGTCACTCGTGACCACCTCTCAGCCTTCCATACCAAATGAAGAGTCGGTCAGACAGTAAAGAATACAAACCAATGTATGTTTATTCAGATATGCTCAGGGGGAGCCCGGCCTGGCCAGTCTCTAGGAGTGCTGCAGAGAGGGACTGACATCAGCAAACATGGAGATACATTATGTACAATTCAGAACCAATGAAGACACGCCCCGAATGGAAATTTCCTAGCAGATGCAGCTAAACAAAGAAGTACAGAAGGATAGGTTTCGATTCTGGGGCCGGGCACAGACTATCTCCAATCCAAGGCCACTGTGCCCGTGCCCGCTACTAGACTAGTGGGAGAAGGCCTCTATCTTGTGGGAAAGGTATGCGCTAATAAGAACAGTGCATTCATTGGCAGAGCAAGTCCCAAACCTGGAGAAATGAAACTTTCCACAACCCGTTGTCTTGAGGAGACAAAAAGCAGTTTCGAGCATGGTTCAAAATGGCGGCCAAACATAAAATGGTGCCGCAAATGCTAACTTACGTAGAATAATGCACAAGAAAAAATAGCGAAAACGTTTGCATTACAACACTTTGTCCTTTTTGAGCAGATTCAACAGAGTATTCCGTGAATGGCATACTAAAGAGTCTAAGGACACTTTGATCCTGGTACATGAATAAATTCCATTGATGGTCACCCTGGTCACTTCTGTCACAGGGCAGATTCATAGTAATAGAGTGTTGGAAGGAAAGGAAGAACTACTAATTTGTGTATATGTCTCCTCACAACTTTTTGAGTCCATCCTAGATGACCTTTGAGTTCGAGTATCTAAACTACTAGAGGACATTACTGTCATATGCTGGAATTTTAACGCTGTCATGGATCCAACTATTAATTGAGGAAGCAAGAGAGTGGCTATACTAAGGGGTACAGCAGTACTGGCAGACTGACAACCTCTTTTGCAATGTATTGCAGGTATGGCACCCCTAGCCAGAGAATACACCCAGGCTTCAGCAGCCAACAGAGCTATGTCTAGAATTGATTACCTCTTTTTGCCAGCTGCTGATGTGCTGTGCACCACAGCTGCAGAAATCTTCACCTGGCAAGTATCCAATCCTTCCCCAATAGTCATAAAAACTTCGGGCCCCCAAAACAGGAGAACACACGATGTGGTGGCTTAACACGTGTATCGGGCCAATACGCAATGCTTGCAATTCCTAGCCAACAAGTTAAAGGTATACTTTGAAATGAATGAGGGCTCAGTGGAATCCCTAGGACCCTATGGCGGCAGGAAAAGTCATGCTGCGTGGGAAGGCTAAAGCTGATTTGAAAGGGAAGGGGCGGGAGAAAAATCACTGTGTATCCAGCCTGGAGGCTAGCATTCAAGATGTTTTGCAGATTTTGTCTTCCACATGCTGTGCTTAGAAGTCACACAGTCTGGCTATCTGTGTTGTGAAACTGGTTGATCGGAGTCCAATTGGGCTATAGCTGAAGTGTCCCTTAATTTTCATTTAACCGGAGTGTGCATTAGGACCCGTTTCCTAAATGTGTATGCTTAGGATGTGTGAATTTGGGTGTGAGACTTGTCTGTGTAAAGACTGCATGGGCCTGATTCACAGAACTAACTTTCGTCAAAAACGTAAAGTTAGTACTTTTTGGTATTCACAGAATACACTTACTCATTTTGGTATTCACAGAATGAACTTACTCATTTCGGTATTCACAGAAGTTAGTAGTCCTAACTTTAGGACTCCTAAATGCCTTCTGTGAATACCGAAAGTCTTAAAGTTAGGATTTTTCTCAGTTTAGGAGTAGTAAAGTTAGTACTCCTAACTTTAGGACTCCTAAATGCCTTCTGTGAATACCGAAAGTCTTAAAGTTAGGATTTTTCTCAGTTTAGGAGTAGTAAAGTTAGGACTCCTAACTTTACTACTCCTAAACTGAGAAAAATCCTAACTTTAAGACTTTCAGTATTCACAGAAGGCATTTAGGAGTCCTAAAGTTAGGACTACTAACTTCTGTGAATACCGAAATGATTAAGTTCATTCTGTGAATACCAAAATGAGTAAGTGTATTCTGTGAATACCAAAAAGTACTAACTTTACGTTTTTGACGTAAGTTAGTTCTGTGAATCAGGCCCCAGGTGTTTGTCTCTGAAGGAAAATTCTAGTGCCATACAGAAGCCATAGTGTGAACTTAGTATCATCTTGGAATGTTGGGGAAAAGCTGTTGTGAAAGATGCTTGAGATAGCTGATAAAGGTATTTTGACTATAGCAGAAATCTGAAGAGATCTGTTCACTAGGTCTTCTGGGAAGCCTTCATAGCATTTGTGCCAGGGTAGAGAGTTCATTTTTGAAATGTACTTCCCATATTGTGACTCCAGGCCCCTGAATGACATCTCAAATTTAGAGGGCAAGCCCAAATGAAAGTAGTGCAGCAGAGGTGAGAGTTGGCATCAGTGTTCAGTAGACTTACTGGTAAACTAGCAGGACCCCACATAAAACAAAATTAATGGAAGGTATAATCCCCGGGACTCTGACTGAACACTCTGTAGGTAGGATTGAATGAATATGGGGCTGAAATTTGGTACTATGTGTTTACCAGAGATTCCCTGTTCACTTAGCTGCTTGGGTGTGTGACCTAGAGATGTCAATCTTCTTAAATGTGTTATTTTTTCCTAACGTATATGGTAACAACAGCGACGAGAACTAGCCCTCAAAGTAGTATTGTTAATAAAAGCAAATAGAAAGGCTGCAGAGAGTGGAAATCCCAATATGAAAAAACTGTAGGCTGTTGATTAATTCCTGGAAATGGATTACATTAGTACTGTAGTTGTCGTGACTCCATGCTATAGTCTGACCTTGAAGAATTAGACGATAACACAGCAGGCTTAGGGAATAGGTGGACTTTACAGAGCCCAAAGGTAGATTTTATATAAGGATAAGTAATGATTTCTGAAAGGTTCCCTCACAATATTGTATGAAGAAACTCTTGTGTCAGATTTAGACACATAGTTCAGTTTACAAATAAATTGAATGCTGTTGCATGAGCATACATATAGCGTAGACAATTCTCTTTTCCACTGTGGGACGACCAAGCATTTTAAAAAGTTCAAATAGTGATATTATTGTCTATCATCTCCTAAAGCACTTATTTAATATACACAGTTTAAAAAAAAAAAAAATCTTTTTTGATTTTGTAACATAATACAATGAAATTAGCATCAACAGGTAAAAAGTACAGGAAAATTTGGCAATCACAGTAGCATTGTGCATTAACAGAAGTGCATCATGATTTATAAAGACTTCTTGGGGAGAGGAGTTGGCCTAACGGCTAGGGCGGTCAACCTTGAATCTGGGGAACTGGGTTTGAGTCTCTGCAATGAGCTGAACATCCTGTGATTCTGGGTAAATCACTTAATCTCCCCGTGCCTAAAAAAATGAATGTGTCCTCATGTAACGCAACTGGTGCTATGTAAAGCGCTCTGATACCCGATACCTTCGGGTCAAGTTCGCGCTATATAAACCTCTGTAAAAAATAAAAAAGACAAACGGGAGAGAAAAGGCGTCAAAGACAAGGTGATGAAACATACGTCCCCCTTAGCAACAACAAGAATCACATATCCAAGGAAGAGCAGTAAGCAGCTAGCAGCCAACCATAATCATATGATGACATTAAGGAGGAGTACCAAGAGTAGCTCCCTCTGGTTCACCTGTTTCTTTACCTATCAAGTAATGTTGAAATGGGCCCTAATAAGAATGCGGTTTGGATTGGGGAGGAAGGAGTTCGCCATATGAGTCAGATTGAGTATTACAGTAGATCAAGTCACTCGTCCACTCATCAATTTTAGGGAGAGGGCCTCTGCCCCAACACATGGCAATCCATCTCTTTGCTATAAATAGCGCCATTGCCACCAACCGTCTGAGGATTTTGTCAATAGGTTTGGTATAGCCCAGGAGAGCGATGAGTGGATCAGGGGATAGTGTAAGACCTGTGATGTCATTGATGGACTGAAATATCTTCCCCCAAAATTCCGATATGTGAGGACAAGGCCAGGTGCATAAAGTCCGCATTTGGCTCTCGGCATCGAGAACAGGAAGCAGACTTGCGCAAACCATATCTGTGTAGACATTCTGGAGTGTGATATACTCTACTAATGTATTTAAAATGTATTAGGTGATGCCTACCATTCATCGAGATCTTCTTAGTCATCTCACAGCAATATTGCCATTCTTTGTCCTCAAGAACCCTGCCCAAGTCCCCCTGCCAAGCATGTCTAGGTTTCGAGAACTGCACTGACCTATTCGCTTGCACAGTGTTATATATTCTGGAAATCAATGTAGGGGGTGAAGGGGTCTTGATAATGTAAGAGAGAGCAGGGACGTCAGGAGGTTCCCACAGGAAACTCCCCAAGAGAGATTTCAGAGCATGCCAAAGTCTAAAATACTGGAACCGCACCAACAGTGGGGAAGAAAGGCCATCCGCTGAAAGCTGTTCCCAGTTACGGAGTTCCTCCCCCTCAAATAAGTCGCCTATGACAGTGACGTTGACTTCACTCATGGCCTGGGAGACACCGTCGTCAGTGCTAGAAGGAAACCAGGAGCACCATCCCAAAGGGGTCAAAGGAGAATACAAAATGGCACCAGCCTGTCTGTTTAGTAGGTTGTGCCAGGCGTGCACAGTGGAGTTAATAGAATCAAGAATACTGTGCTTTTGAGTCGGGTTCCTGAAGAGCGCCTGTGGAAGAGTGTCAGGATCAGCGGCAATTCTCTCCATATATATGTGAGGAGGAGTAACAGGGCAATGCAGCCAGGCGGAGGCATGGGAACACTGCGCAGCTCTATAGTATAGGTCAAGATCTGGAGCGTTGAGACCACCCAGAGAATATGGAAGGGTGAGAACACCCCATTTTACACGAGGTTGCTTGCCAGCCCAGGCCAGCTGTATCATGAGGGACCTAAATTTAGCGAACATATGTTGTGGGAGGACCATAGGTATATTCTAAAACAGGAACAATAGTTTGGGTAAGACAACCATCTTCATCAATGAAACCCGACCTAGTAGTGATAGTGTTAAACGTGTCCATCTAGTCCCATCCTCTTCCAATCTGTCCAATACTTTCCCTTAATTATCCATCAACACTACCTCTGAGTCAGTGTGTATTTGGATCCCTAGATAGCGAACAGATTCTGTAGTCCACTTCGAGGGGAATTGCATCGTAGGAGAGGAAGTGGAAGCAGTCAGGGGAAAAATCAGGGACTTCTTCCAATTAAATTTGAGCCCGGACAACAACCCAAAGCGAACCACTTCGTTCAAAACAGGAGTGAGATGAGCGGAGGGGTCTCTCACATATAGTAGGAGGTCATCAGCGTATGCTGAGACTATCAGCTGATAACCTGGGAACCGTATCCCCCTATGACTATGGTATTCCCCCAATCGCCTGAGCACCTTTTCCATAAAAAGTCACTCGACAGAATCAAAGGCTTTCTCGGCGTCAAGGAACACCGCAGCCGCGTTAATTCCAGGGTTGATGTGCTGTATAGCAGCAAAAATCGTACGGAGGTTAGATGTCAAGCTGCGACCAGGAATGAATCCAGCCTGTTCAACCCCAATTAGGCCCGGAAGCAGTGGGGAAATACGATTGGCTAGTATCTTGGCGAAAACTTTTGTGTCAATATTTAAAAGGGACAAGGGCCTGTAAGATGAACAATCACTAGGGGATTTGCCTGGTTTGAGGAGGGTGACGATTAAAGCCTCACGCATAGTGGGGGGCATAAGATTACTTTCCGCCATCTCTTCAAATAGGGTGACCAGGGGTGGAATTAAGAGATCTTGGAACGCTTTATAAAAAGCAACAGTCAACCCGTTAGAACCTGCAGCAGACCCACTTTTCATTGAAGACAGGGCGACCCTAATTTCCCGGGGGTCCAAGGGGGCCATAAGATGTACCCTGTGAGAATCCGTAAGCCAAGCAAGACGGATGTGAGTTAAGTAATCATCGATAGCGGAATCGTCAGGGGGGATGCGAGACCTGTAAAGCTCAGCATAATACCTGCTGAATCTGTCCGCAATACCTTGTGAATCATATATCAAACTACCATCTTCACCCATAATTTCAACAATGGAATTAGCGTCCCGAGGGGGACGCTGCAATTTAGCTAGCAGGGCTCTGGGGCGTTCACCCTCCCCATAGACGCGAGCTGTAGCATACTTGCGTAAGTGCTTGACCTCGCTCTCAGCTGTATCTTGGAATTACCCCAGCAGTGCTTTAATATCACTTAGTATCTTGGTGTGCCCAGTCCGCTGATGTTCTAGTTCCAAAGCAGCGATATCAGCCTCTAATTTTGCAAGTCTGTTCTGAACAGACCTAAGAACCCCGGCATGCTTAGCAATCGTTTCCCCACAGATGAAGACCTTAAACGTTTCCCAAACAGTCGAAAACACGGGCACAGAGCCGATATTCACACTAAAGAAGTTTTCAATAGCTGTGGCCATTTCAGAGCGATTAAAGGGAATATAGCGGAAACCTCCAAGTGAAAGGGGCATGTTTAAATGTTGGGCCCGTCAGTATTAACTGGACTGGAGAGTGATCGGAGTAAGTTCTGGGAAGGGGCTCACAGTTTGTGACCAAAGGGACCAGGCTTCTGGAAACCAACCAATAATCGATCCTAGTGTGAGTGTCATGAGGTCCAGAGTAGTGAGTAAACCCAGGAGTGGCCGCCGGACGCTGCCTCCAAATGTCTGAAAGCCCCAGCTGCTCCATGAGTGCCAGTATGGCACTTGCCGCCGCAGGGGGTTTCCTGGGGAGGCCACGTGATCTGTCCTTATTGAGGTTGAGTATACAATTAAAATCTCCCCCCCACATTTGTGGTAAATCATTAGTGTTAAGCAAGCGTGCAGTTAGGGACTGGAAAAACTGAGGGTCATCATAATTAGGACCATAAATATTCACTAGCCGAGCACTGAATCCCTCCGCCTGGCAGCGGGCTATAATAAATCTACTGTTGGGGTAGACCTCTTCTTCTTGGAAGGACATGCCAGAACCAGGGTTGACCCAAGTGAGGACCGCCCTAGCATGGAAAGTGAAACCAGCAGCTGAAAACAGACCCCGCATGTGCCGTTTTGACAGCATCTTATTTTGTGGAGCTAAATGTGTTTCCTGTATCATTGCTACATGTACGTGATGTCTTCTGAGCATGGCAATGACTTTCCTCAACTTTCGATAGTCGTTAAGGCCTCGGACATTCCATGTCCAGAATTTAAGCACCTTAGTCGTCATATGTAGTATACGAGTACAAAGTGCATTACATGTTCAGTCCCAGTGTCAAACCACGATGCAAAGCACATAAATAAGATCAACCAGCCGTGATATGCCTGAAATACACTGATGAAGCTCAACCCCTCCCACCCACCTCCCACGCTATGCTGAGCCCAACAAGGCATAGTCGAACCCACAACCCCCCACCACCCAAAGAAGCAAAAAGAAACCACAAAACACATGTACCGTAACGAAAACAAACCCAGGTGAAGATGGTGAGTTACACACCGGGGCAGATGTTGCCTATAAAACATTTCTAGATAGGAACCAGAGCCTATACAACTATATGCGCCTCCATAACTGATCAGTACAAAAAAACATCACATTAAACACAATGCAAAAAAGGAAAATGAAGCCCCACCCCCCCCCCCGGAAAGCGAAACATATTAGGGGAGAATACTGTTCTTCCAGATCAGGATTATCGCCGGGCACCGAGTGGCGAGAACTTGGAGAGCCCCCAGCGACTATCTCTCTCCCTTCTTTTCAGAAAATATAGAACCTGTTTGGAATCATTAAATATATGGAATTTCCCATCAGTGCGCACCCTGAGCTTGGCTGGATAAATCATGTTGTACTCCATATTCAGGTCACGTAGCTTGCGCTTAACAGGGACAAATTGGCGCCGTGCATCCTGAACAGCCTTGTGAAATCAAGGTAGAGTGATATTTCTGTGTCCTCGTGCCTCAAAGTTTTAGATCCCTGGCTTTCTTTAGAGCGGCGTCCCTGTCTCTATAATTAAGGACTCGGGCAATAATAGGGTGAGGAGCAGCCCCAGGAACAGGCCTAGGATCAAGAGACCTATGGGCACGCTCAATTATGAACATATTGGAGAAGGTGTATTTGCCCAGAAGAGAGACCAGTAATTGTTCTACGAAGAGTTCCATGTTGGGGATATTGGTAGATTCAGCAACCCCAACTATGCGTAGGTTATTCCTTCTCGAACGCGTCTCCAAGTCCTCAGCTTTAGCCTGAACAGACTGCATTAGCTTTTTCAGCTTCGTGGTGGAGTTCAGGGTAGAATTAAGAGTGTCCTCAGCGTCAGACACCCTGTGCTCGACCGTGTCCAGTCTGGCAGCCTGCTTGTCCAGCCTCTCTGACATCCTGTCCATCCTGAAGGAAAGTGCATCTATCTTACCGTCTATTTTCGTTAGGCTAAGCTGAATGGCCTGGAGGATCTGCTTTAGGTCGGAGTCAGCAGCAGTGTCACCCATTTCAGAACCTGATTCGGATACGAGTTTCTCAGCGTCTTGGTGCCTAGGGGTTTTACGTGGTTCAAACTGCAATTTGGATTGCGATTTCTCTGTGCGGCCCATGGCAGGCTGACGGTGCCCCCAAGCCTAGTGGTGGGTGAAGATTAGAAACAAAGTCGAGCGACTGCCACCTTACAAGTGATAAAGAAACCAAGGGCCATTGGCCACCGCGAAGTGAGCAAAATGGCAGAAATGGACTACACCAATAGGACGCAGGGCCAGACGATCAGGAGCAATGAGGGCTCCCAAACATGTGGAGCCCTATACCACAGTGGCTGGGAGAAAAAGAATAGGCACACAGATGATGACCAGACTGTAGACACAGCAGGAGCATCCAGCCAATAGACCCCTATTTGTGAGTGCTGGCTAGGACAGTAGCTCCAGTGGGGCCGCAGTGCCTGCGCTGAGAGGAAGCCGGAATAAACAGTGCAACATCCAGAACACCAGGCAATGAAAGAAGAGGGGACCACCAGGGCGGGCCAGGGGATGCCAATCAGGAACAGGCCTTCACGAGGATAGGGCAGGAGGCCACAGCACCAACACCACCACAGCCCCCGGACCGGGGTACGATCCACTGCGCAGGTGGAAATCCCAAATAGCGTGAATCCCACTGTATCCACCGGGCAGCACCAGGAAAAACACCCCCACAGCACACTGAAGTAGGCAGGAGGAGCGGGGGGAGTGGCAGCAAGAGATCACCCAGCAGGTGGACAGGAAAGTGAGTTAATGGGGCCGGACATTGGCACGGGGTGAAAGTCAGAAATGGAAGACAGGCACTAACCCCCAGGCCATGAGGAGACGAAATCCAGACACAATGTACCAATCGGGGGCAGCCAAGGCAAATGTAAGCCGCACCCGTCACTCACCACCAGCACCGCAGGATGACGGAGCCCCAGGCAGAGCAGGATGCACGCGGCCGCCTGACCACACTCGGGCGGCCACAACTAGGAGTGAGTAGGGCGGGGCACCAATCCAATCGCCAGCGTACCCACCGCTGGGTCGGAGCAGCCATCCGGTGCGGAGGAGGCAAGGAGCATCCGGGGTGCAGAAGGGCGGCAGCTGGGCCAGATGGCAACTGGCCCACAGGTAGGCCGCTCGATCAGGCTACGGGGAAGGAACCAGGCCGCAGCACCCCAAACGGGTGACTGCATGTCGCCGCCCAGCCCCTGGGTCAATTTGTTCCCCTCCTTTGCGGGCTCCAAATGGAATCAGGTTGTCACTCAGAGTAGGGCAGCCTAGGAAAATGTAAGCCGCCCCCGCCACTCACCACCAGCACCGCAGGCGACGGGGCCCCAGGCAGAGCAGGATGTGCGCGGCCGCCTATCTACACTCAGATGGCAGCAACCAGGAGCGAGAAGGGCAGGGCACCAAGCCGACCAACAGCGTACCCACCGATGTGTCGGAGCCGCCGTCTGGTGCAGAGGAGGCAAGGGGCGCCCGGGGAGCGGAAGGGTGGCAGCCGGGCCCGATGTCAACTGGCCCACAGGTAGGCCGCTCGATCAGGTTGCGGGGAAGGAACCAGGCCGCAGCGCCCCAATCGGGTGAATGCGTGTCGCCATGCAGCCCCTGGAATGATTCACTCCCTTCCCTTGCAGGCACCAACTGGAATCAGGATGTCAAGCAGATGGGGCAGCAGCAGGGGGATGATGCGGGGCGAATTGAAGGCCAGGATCAAGACGGATAGAAAACGGTTCTCAGAGGTAGCCTAAAACACGGCCATCGTGCGGCCAGGCAAGCTCCGCCTCTTTAATAGACACAGTTGTGACATCTGCTATCAGAACCAGTTGTAACTGAGGTTTAACAAACTATATAAATTACGAGAAGGACCCTGGTATTTATTTGACCTGGGTAAAAATCACGTAATTAATTTTTGCGGAAATTATGTGAAATGCCCAAACAATTATGCAAAATTTCATTATTACACAAAATGACGGTCCAGCATTTTGCGCTTTTTTCAGCTCATAATGAATTGTGTCCATGCGCTTTGCACTAAGAGATAGCACAGATCCCACGCATGAAACAAATTACAGCCACTCGCATTCTGTTTATTCAGTTGGTTCCCATGTTCCTGTGACAGGATTTTCATCTAAACAAAATCTCAATCTACTCATAGACATAGACGGCATAGCTGTGCAAACTCATTTTGCATAACAATTGTAATGCAAAATGCCGGAAATGACTTGAGGTGCCAACACAATTTCACCCAGGTTACTATATTTATGCAGGGTTCCTGCACAGTCACTCATTCCACTATCAAATTATCTCTGGTCAAAAATCCTCGAGAGACCAAGAACCCCTCTCCTGTAGTTAATGCTTTATAGCGTCAGTAGATGCAGGAAGTCATTATAGCACCCCAAAATAAATGGTCGGTTGGCAACTGATTATGTGAAACACTCTTTTGAATATACCAAGGCACCAAGGACAGTAGTAGCAAGAGTGCATGTGGCTATGTGAGCCACGCCAGGGCAAGAAAATGAAGTACCCGATGTTCGCAAGGCCTGAGAGAAATTTAAATTTCACTAGCGGAATTGGAGAATGTTGGTGACTCCGAATCACTCTTTTAACGCGGAATTCGCACCAAAATTTGCCAATCGCCGTGTGGCAGAATTTGTTTTTCGTTTGAGCCACCCGATGACAACATGAATAACGTGAAACGTGAGGCATCAGAATGTGAGTTGGCGAGCGAGATTTGGCATCCCCTAGTGCAATTTTCGAATGCTAGGAGGTACTTTCTGTGAGAATTTATGAATGCGGGAAGTCACGAACAGTCAGAGGGCTGCTTCTGGAGTGGATTTTCTTTGTCACATCCTAATTCATCATGTGCACCATCACCATTAAAAACAATGCCACAAACAATAGACATAGAAAAAATGTGTATAGATAAGTGCATATACACTACAATCAAGTGAGTCAACACCAAAAAGAGGGTAGAAAGCAGACTCCTGTTTATGCTCATTTTCAGGAGATAAAGAATCCATCCCAAAATCAAAAAACTATAATGTTAGCATATACACTTCATTCTGCCGACCTTGATAAAGCTATTAAACATAAATTAGACATTTAGGTGCTTTTGTGTTTAAAAGGGAATTGTGGCCAAGTGGCCTATCGATTGCCAATCAAATCATAAATCCGATATCTAGCATAGATGCATCCCAGGGCATGTCACATTGTTCTTACTCAAAAGCATCCTGAAGCAACAAAAGGTTTTTTGAACACAATACATATCAGAAAAATTATAAACTGGCACTCCCAATGCCATGTACTGGCTGTAAAGAGAAAATAAGACAAGAAAAATTATTCTTAAAGCTCACTCTATGTGAAAAAACACAAATACGAATGAAAAAATATACACCCTACACATAATTCTCCCAAAACACCTGTGCAACAACATTTTTTTACAGAAATTGCCTTACATTATTAGTTTTTCAACAAGATGTGTATATGTTCAATACATCTCAGTTAATCTCATGATGTTTTATATTTAGAGGACAAAAGAAAAGACCGGGTGGGGGGAAAAGTCATCCAAACTGTCTGTGTAAGGATAGGGATAAATCATAATACTAAGACAAATCTGAGCATCAGAATACAAGATTAAAGTACTCACCTAATGTGTACAAATAGCTCGTTGACCACATTCAAACCGCCAGGAGATTTGCATAAATGTGAGTGATGTACTCCGATTCCAACAGTCTTAGCGGCTGATTACGAGTCTGGCGGTCCGAGGACCACCAGAATCGCAGGGGCACGGCGGTCTTCCGACAACCCAATTACAACTAGGGTGGTCGGAACGCCTTTGCAGCGCCGCAACTGGCAGGGATCAGAGATCCCTGGGGGTGGGGTGGCGGTCTTGAGGTTCCAATATGCTTGGCGGGACCATCGCAGTCCCGCCAAGCATTTTACAAGTTTCCTCTCCGCTATGGTTTTCATGGCAGTGAGCCCGCCATGAAAACTGTGGTAGAGAGGAAACAAAGATGGCCCTCAGGGCCATGGGGTGCATGCAGGGGGGCTCATGTTGTGCCCTTCCTGTGTGCATGCACCCCAGTTCCTGCACAGAATGGACTGCACCAGTACATGCCGTGCAGGTACTGCCTTTGACGTTCCCAGCACCACTGTGGGGACGCCAAAGAACTGCAAGCCAGTGACTAAAAACGTTATAATCTAGCGGGCATAGTGCAGTCGAGTTTGCCAATGCAGAAGAGGGGCGGTGGCGGGCCGCTCCGCTCCCACACTTCCAAAATTGTAATCAGACCCTAAGCTTCCGCTTGCTGTTGCCACTTCTGGGGATATTTTGAACGGGACTTCCACACGTTGCTCAGCACCTACCCCAGGAGGTGGATGAAACTAGCTTTTGCAAGATATCTGCTGTGTATATATAAGTATATACAATATATATAGCACATATATATATATATATTCACTGAAAAAACCATAGGTTTCAGGGACGTTATAGTTACAAATTAGCATTTAAAAAACCTTTGAAATTCACTGAAAAAACCATAGGTTTTAGGGACAGTTATAGTTAGTTGGACATTGCACTCGTACAAAACCCGTGAAATTCCCCCGTTATAGTTAGTCCAGCTAACTATAACTCGCGCCCCCGCAATGCACTGCTGATGACGTCACATATTACATCACTCATGACATGGTCAGTGACATCACTGATGACATCACTGATGACATCTCAAATGACATCACTGTTGACATCATCCAGTGACTGTGTGTTTCTGTAAAGTTTAAATATTTTTAATATATATAGGAAAAGACGTATTGAAGAATGAGTGGGTGTGTAAGTGTCTGTATGGATGATTTAGTAGGTGCGTGACTGACTGTATAAGTGAGTGATTTAACGTATCTTACTGAATGCATGGGTTAGTGACTAAACTGGGTGAATGTCTGTATCCGTCTGTCTGTTGCTGTGTAAGTGGCTGCATGTGTTTGTGAATAGCTACATGAGTGTCTATATGAGTTAATGAATGCTTGTGTGAGTATCTGTATGGGTGCCTGAGTGTTTGTGTGGGAGGGGTGTGTGCGACTCTGTGCATAAATGTGTGAGTGGGTGATTCACTGGGTGGATGGTTTCAAGAGTGCATCTGTGATAGACTGTATGGGTGGGTAAGTGTGTGTAAGAGTGTGTTAGTGAGTGAATGTATGTCCCAGTGGTACATGTGTGAGTAACTACATATGTGAAAGGCAGTATATATGTGTGTTGGAGTATATAAATAGCTATAAGCGAGAGTGAGTGATTGTGATAGTGGCTGTATGGATGAGTGTGTGCTTGTATCAGTGATTGTATAAGAGCGTAAGAATGTGCTAGTATTTGTATGAGTAAGTGAGCTGGTATGTGTATAACTGTATAGGTGAGTAAATGGTAGTGTGTTTAATTATTTGCATGACTGACTAGGTGTGTGAGTACCTCTATGGATGAGTGGCGGTGTTTGAGTGTCTATATAGGAGTATGAGTGCATATGATAGTCCTGTACTGAGTGACCGTAAGTATGAGTGACTGTACGGGTGAGTGAGTTGATGTGTGCGTAGACCTAAGAATCAGTGAGTGGGTATGTAGTTATTGGTGTTGGAGTGTCTATGGTTTTGCGAATGGCAGTCTGTAATTTAGAGTGGGTGTATCAAAGGTTATATTAGGGTGTGAGAAGATGCATGAAATTATCACATGGATGATGTCACCAGTGATGTCATCAGTGATGTCATTTGAGATGTCATCAGTGATGTCATCAGTGATGTCACTGACCATGTCATGAGTGATGTAATATGTGACGTCATCAGCAGTGCATTGCGGGGCGCGAGTTATAGTTAGCTGGACTAACTATAACGGGGGAATTTCACGGGTTTTGTACGAGTGCAATGTCCAACTAACTATAACTGTCCCTAAAACCTATGGTTTTTTCAGTGAATTTCAAAGGTTTTTTAAATGCTAATTTGTAACTATAACGTCCCTGAAACCTATGGTTTTTTCAGTGAATTTCAAAGGTTTTTTAAATGCTAATTTGTAACTATAACATGTCTGAAACCTACGGTTTTTTCAGTGAATTTCAAAGGTTTTGTAAATGACAATTTTTAAATGTATTAATTGTTATATAAATTTTTTTAATACTAATTTATTCCATTTTTAGAAACAATTTTTTTTTACATATTTTATTTTTTAAATTACATTGTAATTACATTATACATTACATTACAAAAAATACTTTCTCAGAATGAATTACTTTAGTTTAAATACTTTGCACATAGGCAATTGACTTTTAAGTACAGTAGTTACAGTTGTTGCAATGGGCAACACATTTTCAAACACAATGCAACATTCAGCTCAATGTGAATTTCTAGTTAAATGCAATTAGTTACTTTATGGATTACTTTTCTAACCACAGGACTGGATCCTAGATTCAGTCCTGGCACATCTCCTGTAAACAGTTGAGTAAAAGCGTTTTGGTTACAGTCGTGATTTTTAAGGAATATTATTGTACTTTAAAAGTTGACACTTAAAAACTTTTTCTCATAGAATCACCAATGTTATCCTATGGAAGGAAATTCACTTAGAAGGTAAAAACTGTTATCGTTACTTTTTCTTACTCAGTGTTGGATCCTGGATCCAGCACTCGTGCATCTCCTGTAAACAGTTGAAAGAATGCGTTTAAGTCATACAGGCGATTTTTTAGGAATATTTGTAGTTTGTGAAAATCGACACTTTGAAACTTTTCTGCTGAAAAGCAGACAATGGATTCCTATGGAAGAAAATATAAGTTACTGGTAAGTACGGTTAAAATTACTTTTCAGGGTCAGTGCTGGGCTAAAAGATGCAGCACTGGGTTCTCTCCTGATAACAGGTGAGTAAATTGGAATTCGTACTTTGGTTGATTTTAGAGGAATATTATAAAGTTCCAAAACTCCACACTTAGAAGAATTTCCAAGTGAAACCAGTCAATGTTAGCCTATGAAGGAAATTCAAGTTACCGGTAAGTACGGTTAAAATTACTTTTCAGGACCAGTACTGGGCTGAAAGATGCAGCACTGAGGTCTCTCCTGATAACAGGTGAGTAAATCAGAATTCGGATTTCGGCTGATTTTAGAGGAATATTTGTATGTTTCAAAAATCAACACTTAGAAACTTTTTCAGCAAAAAGCAGGCAATGATATCCTATGGAAGGAAATTCAAGTTACTGGTAAGTACGGTTAAAATTACTTTTGAGGATCAGTACTGGGCTGAAAGGTGCAGCACTGAGGTCTCTCCTGATAACAGGTGAGTAAATCGGAATTCGTATTTCGGCTGATTTTAGAGGAATATTTTAAAGTTCCAAAACTCCACACTTAGAAGAATTTCCAAGTGAAACCAGTCAATGTTAGCCTATGGAAGGAAATTCAAGTTACTGGTAAGTACGGTTAAAATTACTTTTCAGGACCATTACTGGGCTGAAAGATACAGCACTGAGGTCTCTCCTTATAACAGGTGAGTAAATCGGAATTCGTATTTCGGCTGATTTTAGAGGAATATTTGTATGTTTCAAAAATCAACACTTAGAAACTTTTTCAGCAAAAAGCAGGCAATGATATCCTATGGAAGGAAATTCAAGTTACTGGTAAGTACGGTTAAAATTACTTTTCAGGACCAGTACTGGGCTGAAAGATGCAGCACTGAGGTCTCTCCTTATAACAGGTGAGTAAATCGGAATTCGTATTTCGGATGATTTTAGAAGAATATTTGCACAATGGTGAAGGGAGGGGCGGGGCCTGAGGTGACATCTGTGCAAACGCGCCCCGTGGCGCGTTTTAAGTTGGGGGATTAAGTCCCCTTGAATCCTGAGGGTCCCTAGGGGCCAACTAGCCCACCAGAAACCTCCAATATGCGCCAGAGGCTGCGTTGCAGAGACATGTAGAGAGGCCACACCCCTTTTACACCTCTCTGCAACGCAGCTCTGTGGCGCTTTCTGGATGTACCTGTTGGGCTAGTTGGCCCCCAGGGACCCTCAGGATTGAAGGGGATTTAATTCCCCATCTTAAAACGCGCCACGGGCATGTTTGCACACATGTCACCTGAAGCCCCGCCCCCTCCCTTCACCACTGTGCAAACGCGCCCCGTGGCTAAGATGCAGCTCCCCATGTGGAAAAGCAATGTGCTTTGGATATTGGAAGAGAGAGCAGGTTTCCCTGCTCTCTCTTCCAATATCCAAAGCAGTTTGCAATGACAGGACGGGAGCCGCGAGGCTCCCGTCCTGTCATTGCAAACAGCAGTGTCCCGGGGGTAGGCACCCCGGGACACTGCAGGAGCCAGCCCTGGGGGTGGTGGTCCCCAGGGCCATCAAGGGCTCCAGGAGGGGGCCGCGCGGCCCCCTCCCTACATCAGCACAGCCCCGGGGAGGTGGTGGTCCCCGGGGCTTCGGGGGTCCAAAACGGACCCCCATTTTAATTTGTTAGTGCCCCGGGAGGTGGCGGTCCCGGGGCGTGTGGGGGCTGGAGCCCCCCACACAGGTTGTTCAATTTTTAAAAAAAAGCCCCGGGGAGGTGGTGGTCCCGGGGCTGCGGGAGGGCTCAGAGCCCTCCCGCAACATTTTCCAAAAAGCCCCGGGGGTGGCGGTCCCCGGGGCTTGGGGGCCCCTTGAGGCCCCCCACACATAAAATTAACCCCCCACCATGCCCCCGGGACTTGGGCCACCCGGGGGCAAAATACAATCGAAGCGCGGGAGACCGCGCTTCAATTTTTTTTTTTTTCGGCAGGATTCGCGCACCCTGAGCGCATCCTGCCGATTTTCCCAAAAATTATTATTATTTTTTTTTGCCCAGGGGGTCCTTGTGGGACCCCCTGAGCAAACCTAGGGGGTCAGGGTGTTTCTACCCTGCCCCCTTTGTGCGCTTTGCGCACTTGTTTCTGTCCCTCGGTTCTACCGAGGGACAAAATGGCTGCCAACATTTCCTGAATCGGAATGTTGACAGCCAGCTGACAGCCAATTAACATGCAGCTCGTGATCGGGAGGGTACGCGGACCCTACTCGGCCATAGATATCACTATCTTTTACTTTTGATTTTCTCAGCAACTACTGAACGGATTTACACCATTTAACAAAAAGGGTTCTTTCTGAACCAAGAACTACCTCTTTGCCAAATTTGGTGTAATTCCGTTCAGCAGTTCGGGCTGTAGCCGTGTCTAAAGTTTCCTATGGAAAATTGCATTGGGAAAACGCGTTTTAGGACCCCCCTTTTTCTCGGCCCCGCTTGACGAATCCCCCGAGACTTTCAGGGTAGGAGCGGACCAGAGCGGGCCACAAAGTTTGAAAATTTTGCGAAGATACGTCAACCGGCAAGAGAGTTATTTCAAATAGAATGTCGCGGATTTCCTATGGATAATAGGTTGTAACTATAACTATCTACTGGCGACCGCCAGTAGATAATATATATATATATATATATATATATATATATATATATATATATATATATATATATATATATATATATATATATATATATATATATATATATATATATTACCTACTGGCGGTCGCCAGTAGGTAGTTATAGTTAGGACCTATTTTCCATAGGAAATTCACAACATTCTATTCCCAATAACTTTGGCGCCGGTCGACGAATCTTCGCGAAATTTTCAACACTCGTGGGGCGCTCCGGTCCACTCCTATCTTGTAAGTTTCAGGGTGATTCGGCAAGCGGGGGCCGAGAAAAAAGGGGGGTCCCAAAACGTGTTTTCTCCATGTTATTTTCCATAGGAAACTTTAGACAAAGCTACAGCCCGAACTGCTGAACGGAATGACACCAAATTTTGCAAAAAGGTAGCCCTTGGTTCAAAAAGAGCCCTTTTGTTAAATGGTGTAAATCCGTTCAGTAGTTGCTGAGAAATTCAAAAATAAGAGTCAAAAAATCAATTTCCCATAGGGAACTTTGTGCAACGCTACAGCGGAAACTACTGAACGGATTTACCCCAAATTTGGCATAAAGGTACTGCTTGGCTCAGAAAGCGACCTTTTCAAAAATGGTGTAAATCCGTTCAGTAGTTTTTTAAATATTAAAGGAAAAATAACTTTATATATCTGGGCGGAGCCTAACCACACATGTCATCGTGAGATCTGCTTGGCTGTCAGCACTTCATCCAAGAAGTGTTGGCAGCCATCTTGGGACCAATATACATGATAGCACCCCAATGAAATGCATTGTATTGAATAGAAGATTTTGAGGGTCACCAAAAGGAGAACTATAAAGGGTGATAACAGACTTTAGTTACATTAGAATTCATTTGTTGATGGTACCATACTAATTTTAGGAATTGTGGTGTGTTCTAGGGTGATTTTACCCTGTGAAAAACCTTCTGCTGGGATTTCATGAATCATGTTTGAGAGAAAACTATTTTCTCATGCTTGTCCCACAGAGGTTTGGAAGGTGCTCCAGAAGCTAAAATGAGAGCATATTTTCTGTAAATTCACATTATCTTTCTCAGTCATGTGAGAATGAAGTCTGACATTCTCAGTAAAACATGTAAATCCAACAAGGGCAGAGACTGTCAGTTGATTCCTTTGTGTTCTACTGCAGCTTCCCAGAGTGTTCTTAAGAACAACTAGAGCGCTAACAACCTTACCTATGACAAAAGTATGGCACACCTGAAGCCATCTTGATTGGAATAAACTGGTAACACTTAAAACATTTAATTTAAAAAGGAACAAAATGATGGGGTTCATTTTGTCTTAGAAATTATGGTTAGTGCTGTAGAAAGAAAAATTAGGACATGTTTTAAGTGAGATCTCAAATATCTTCCTGTTATATTTCAACAGGAGCAGCCTGCCAGTTGATTCCTTTGTGTTCTACTGCAGCTTCCAAGAGTGTTCTAAAGAACAACTAGAGCGCTAACAGCCTTACCTATGACAAAAGTATGGCACACCTGAAGCCATCTTGATTGGAATAAACTGGTAACACTTAAAACATTTAATTTAACAAGGAACAAAATGATGGGGTTCATTTTGTCATAGAAATTATGGTTAGTGCTGAAGAAAGAAAAATTAGGACATGTTTTAAGTGAGATCTCAAATATCTTCCTGTTATATTTCAACAGGAGCAGCCTGCCAGTTGATTCCTTTGTGTTCTACTGCAGCTTTCCAGAGTGTTCTAAAGAACAACTAGAGCGCTAACAGTCTTACTTATGAAAAAATTATGGCACACCTGAAGCCATCTTGATTGGAATAAACCGGTAACACTTAAAACATTTAATTTAAAAAGGAACAAAATGAGGGGGTTCATTTTGTCATAGAAATTATGGTTAGTGCTGCAGAAAGAAAAATTAGGGCATGTTTTAAGTGAGATCTCAAATCCTCTTCTATTTCATTAGAAAATTCTGACATGCAGACTGAAACAATCACTTTCAATACCAGCAGTAGAGTTCCAGTTAACTCCCTGGTGAGCAGTAGCTTTACTACAGTGATCTAATGAGCAACTAGAGTGCTAACATTCTGAATTTATGGCAAATGTGTGACACATCTGAATGCCTTCTTGATGGAATCAAAGTAAAAACTGAAAGCATTTCCTACTGAGGAGACTGCAGTAAATGAGGAAATTAGGAAACTTCATAACAAATAAGTATCCCAAGATGGCCACCAGAGAAAAAAGAGCCCAAATGTAGCACAAATATCACCCACATGTAGCCCACATATAGCCCAATGACAGAAGTGTGGAAAACACTTTTTATTTTTAGTTTTTTTGCAGTTTTATATAGTGCAGACTGGTCAGGTATTGGAGCGTTGCATCTTACTTGGACCCCTTATTGCGTATTTTGCATGAAGTACATGAGATTGATCTTGCGAAACATTGAACCTTACTATTCTGTTAACCTGAAGTTGCTCTGAACCGGGCTTTGTAACACCCGTTTTTACCTACTGGTTTTAATTAATTCTCACTGTATTGTATTAAGAAAGAGGATTTACTGTTTTTATGTACACTTTTATGATCTATGTTTCTAAATCAGATCGAATAAAGTTTAATGAATGTAATTGAAGTCTCCCAAGATGGCCACCAGAGAAAAATGAGCCCAAATGTAGCACAAATATCACCCAGATGTATCCCACGTATAGCCCAATGACAGAAGTGTGGAAAACACTTTTTATCCTTTGTTTTTTTGCAGTTTTATATAGTGCAGGCTGGTCAGATATTGGAGTGCTTTACATGAGCATTGGTTACATCATACAAGGACAAACTCATTTTGGCTGTAGGCATGGGGAGATTAAGTGATTTGACCAGAATCACAGAATGACGAGCTGAAGCAGAAACTCCAACTTGGTAACACCACATTTTCTCCCCTAAGCGTAACATTTAATCAAGTGGTCAACTGGATAAAAAAACATAGAGATAACAAATAATTCAAAAGTGCTTTGTCGCTATTTGAGAACTGCTTGGCTCAGAAAGCGACCTTTTAAAAATGGTGTAAATCCGTTCGGTAGTTGCTGAGAAATTGTAAAAAAACAAATATCGATATCTAGAGGCGCGGTGGATCCGCGAACCCTCCCGACCACGAGCTTCATTATAATTGGCTGCCAACACTCCAAACCAGGAAGTGTTGGCAGCCATCTTGTGACTCGGTAGAACCGAGTCACAAGAAAACAGGGAAACAAAGGTGAAAAAGAAGAAAAGGGGGCAGGGTAGAAACACCCTGACCCCCTAGGCCTGCTCAGGACCCCCAGGGCCAAAAAAAGCATTTTTTAAACAAAATTGGCAAAATTCGCGCTAAGGTCGCGAATTCCGCCGAAATGAAAAAAAATGAAGCGCGGGTTACCGCGATTCATTTAATTGAGACCCCCGGGTGGGCCAGGTCCCGGGGGCATTGCCAACAAATATATGCAGGGCCCGCGGGGGCCCCGCAGCCCCGGGGACCGCCACCGCCAGGGCTTTTATCAAATAGGGACCCTCAGGATTCAAGGGGAATTAATCCTCCAACTTACCCTGAGCACTACTGATGCAGTCCAGCCATCGCCCTGTCACTACCCATGCACTCCTCCAATCAACCAGCGAGCACCATGTACTTATCCAATCACTCCGCCAAAACACAAGCACTTATAAATTCACCATCCACTCTCCTTGCAGTACTCTAATCATCCAGTCAGTACCCATGTACTCATCCAATGACTCAGGTACTAACTCATGGCAAATACAGAGGAGGTCATGCTAATCACAGGGGTACCCCAACGCATAGTGTTCCCTAGTGTATGTAGGTGTTTTCACTGTATTCTAAGTGTCTTTTACCACCAGAGACAGAGTCAGTTACCACCAGTACCCATCAGCAAAAAGTTGGGGGCACAGGAGTACTTTCTACTCCTCTGTTGGTTCTTTCTGCACATCTCTTCCTTCTTCTTGCACTTTTCTTCGTCTTTCTGGACTTCTGTTGCCTCTTTCTGCATTTGTCTTCCTTCTTTCTGCGCTTTTCTTCTTCTTTCTTCACATGTCCTACCTCTGTAGGCATAGTTAGAAACTAGCATTTAAAAAACCTTTGAAATTCACTTAATAAACCATAGGTTTCAGGCATGTTATAGTTAGAAATTAGCATTTAAAAACCTTTGAAATTCACTGAAAAAACCATAGGTTTCAGGCACGTTATAGTTAGAAATTAGCATTTAAAAAACCTTAGTGATGTCATCAGTGATGTCATTTACCATGTCATGAGTGATGTCATATGTGACGTCATCAGCTGTGCATTGCGGGGGCGCGAGTTATAGTTAGCTGAACTAACTATAACGGGGGAATTTCTCTGGTTTTGTACGAGTGAAATGTCCAACTAACTATAACTTTCCCTAAAACCTATGGTTTTTTCAGTGAATATATATATATATAATTTTACATATATATATATAAAATTAACTGGGGGTCGGTCGGTCCCGAGCCCGCACGTCTGCCCGACATCGTAATCAGGCCCGCTATGTTTACTATTTATATATATTTTTTTTAAATTATATTTTGTCAACGATATTAATGACAATGATATTTCTAATTCAATATTTTTGTCATTTACATTATAAAGATAGCATGACGATATTTTTGAAAATGAGATTTATGTGACGATAGTTTGGTATGACGATATCGCCAGAGACGATATTTTGTCAGTGAACCATACCTACAGGCAACCGTCAGTAGGTATATAAAAAAATTAAGGTTATATTAATGTTATAGTTAGGTAAATTTGTCAGTGACAACATTAAACATTTTGAACTAAAAAACCTCAGAAATTTACCAGCTATAGCAGAGCTGACTATAACTTGTGCCCTACCATGTACTGCTTAGGACTTCACATATGACGTCACTCATGACATGTTCTATGACACCATTTATGGCATCACTGATGCCATCTCAAACGGCATCATTGATGACATCACTAATGACATCATCTAATGAGTGTGCTAGTTTGTTTTATAGTTTACATAGTGGCGGGTAGCTACCATATTACTTTTCTACCTAATTTGTTTACAGCCTGTGTCCAGCTAATCAGTGTTAGTGTTTACAAAATGCATGTGCTCCTGATACACCATAGGTATGTAGAGGTTTTGAACACGTTATAAATCTTTGTATTGAAGAGTAACTCTGTATGCAGGTGATAGTTGATGGCTTGGGTTCATTATGTTTCACACAAGTCTTTTGGTACTGCAGAAAACGTTTCCAGCAGGGCAAAGATTCTACGTACTACATACTAAGTATTGTATGCAGCCTTGGGTTATTGGACAGAATCATATCAGCATGACACTTTCTACTTAACACAGAAAACTGTGTGCCTCAGGTACTAACCTATGTACATGTGATTGTTTTTGCTTCAGAAGCGGGGCTATCTATAATGTTTTCACCACAGTGTGAAGGCTGCAGGAGGTATAATCTTTAGTACCTTCAGACCTTGGTTATTTTAAGTGAATAGTAACTCTTTGGACACTCCTGTTATCCCATCAGTTGAAGCTGTTGATTCTACTCTTAATGCAGTTGACTGACCAAGCCGAATTCCCCCCTTCCTAGGTTTACCCACAAGCTGTTCTTTTCCTGATCTAGGAGTTCTATGCCAAACTGAGGCCAATTGGGCAGTGATATCTTCTTTAAAGGGTGAATCTAGTTTGGATGGGCATCTATCGGCTGTCTCTACCAGTAAGAGAGGCACTAATCTTGTTTTTCCTGAACAGCATGACTCTTTCAGTTTGATTTCATGCAATCTTGCAGGAATTATGTAAACTTTTGGATCCTGACTGGATCACCTATATTGAGAACTATGACATATGTTTCTTTCAGGAACATGGGCAATGGATAAAAATGTTCTTAATGTCTATGTTACATATATTGTTGAGGCTATACCTCCGAGTGGGGCGGGTAGCGCAATCAGGAGGTTGTTGGGCTTGATAAAAAATAACTTAGCTTGTTCTCACTCCCAACTGGAAATTGCCTCATTGGACCTTTTGGGTGTTTTCTTGGAATTCCCCCTTGGTCTAAGATTGATGTAGGTTAATGTAATGCTAGGTCTGTATCTCCTGGTAATAACTCAGCTACAGTAGCCTTATTAGATGAGATAATTGAGATGCATCAACCTGAGGCCAAAGTTTTGGTGGGGGGGGTGATTTTAATGTAAACTTTGAGCCTTCTTCTGTTATTAATGATTTGGTAGCGGCCAAGGATGAACATTGGTGAATTCCCTGCCTTACTGGCAAACCTCTGCAGCACACATTCTCAAATATTGCTCTCCAGTTGACCTCTTTGGTGGTCAGGCGGGGATTTCGGGCTTGTAATGGGCATACTCCATTTGACTGTAAGAAATTACCAAAAAATTCAGAAAAATAAGGGGAGAAAGAGGGATATGCTAGGTCCACCCTCCAAAAATGATCAAGAATTACAAAACACCGAAATCTCGGTTATGGAAACCTAGCCAGTTTTTTCAGAAAATTAAATTTACTAATATAAGATTCAGAAAAAATAGTTAGTAAAGGAAAAATGTCCTTTCTTGAGTCCCCTCACTCACCAGGGTTTCCCATGGTGACATGCTTCATCATAGGGGCCATCCCAACCCGCTACGGGCTGAGGCGTGCTACGACTTGCGACACTACGTAGGAGCACTACTTGTGAGTGACTATGTGTGGTGCAGTGATGGGGGTGGAGTGGGTGAGACTAAAAATATCTAGCTAGTGGGCAAAAAGAATTTATTCAAGCTCCTAGCCGATATATTAAAAACGGGGTTGGTCGCTAGGGTGTCTGTTTTTAATTAGTCAGGGGTCCCTAGTGAACGTCAACTAGTTTCGAGCTACCCCAGTGCTCTTCTTTAGGACAAACAGGGTCCAGCCCTGTTTAGTACCACTCCAAAGTTACCTAAGGTTAGGAAAAAATGCTGCAAAATACTAGCAGGCAAGAGTTAATACATACAGTACTTTGAGCACGTAGTATCTGTAATAGAGAAAGGATAAAAAACATTATCAAGTACAGTCTATGTACTGTATAGGTAGTTATTGAAACCATGTTGATGCTGATCAATTGAATCTAAAACAGAAGACGGCATACAAGACCTACTTCATGCTATGTAGTTAAGTGAAAACGCCATGCTGCACATTAACTATATATAATCAGACACTCACTGCTGGTGTGTGTTGTTAAGAGCTCTCCCATAAGATCCTTGTGTGGTTATGAGAGCTATGGGCATCTCAATAGTCATGTTATACTATAGGGCCAGCTTAGTTTAAACACAAAAAACTAAAAACCAAAAAAGGAATACCACATGACATTACCCTTAGTGAATAGATTGTCAGTAATCTGAGACATGCCAGGCAATTAGGTGAATGCTTATTTGCCAGGAAATAGAATGAAATGAAAGAGCAAAAAACCTAGAAAAACATACTAATATGTACAGACAAAACAATACGACAAAGAAAATACAGTGACATAATAAAACACATACTAATTATGGAGCAACAATGTGCTTCATGGTCTGAGAGGGGCTGGAGAGATCATCGCCACTGTAGGAGAAAGGAAAAAACAAAGCGGTAATGAAAGCTTTGTAGCAAAAAGGAGGGGGGGTGCACTGTGAGAGGCTCTGCTGTCGCCCGGTCCGGTGCTGTGGAGAGAATAACTTACTTGAGAATGAAAACTGCTCCGGCTGTTGCCTGCTTCCCTCCCGACCGCATATTAACGAGTGAGTCCCTACTGCTTGTTTTTAAAGGGTGTTTTCCCGCCGATTCATGGTTAGGAGACTAGAGCGGAAACTAAAGAATAGAACAAAATGGCCGCCTTCTATGGCTCAATGTGGCTGCCATTTTGGGAAGGTAAAATACTCATTAGTGCCTATTGGGAAGGGTATAAGGTGATTAGAGGCAATACAAAGGTGATGAACAAATACATACAATGTGCCTCACAATGATATACAAAAGAGGTCTAATACGAGTTCCTATCATTATGGGAAGGTAAAATACTCGTTAGTGCCTATTGATAAGAGTATAAGGTGATTAGAGGCTAAACAAGGAAGACGAACAAATACATACAATGAGCCTCACAATGATATACAAAAGAGGTCTAATACGAGTGCCTATTGAGGAATCACTAAGGTGATTAAGACGTACTCATATAAAACAAACATACAGATGAATGCTGTATTTACACTCCCTGAAGAAGTGTTTGATTATGAACGGAGAGTAATTGCAACTGATCGGCTGACTCTTAGCGTGTCATATATAGGGTGACTGGTATTTGCTCAGGAGTTTCCCAATAGATGTAATGCCAGAGGAGATTGATAGCTTGACCTCTGGTTAAGAGGGAATTTGATCAGATGACTTTTCTAATTGCAGGGTGACTGGTATTCTTTCAAAAAACATACCCCTTAGATGTGGAGACTGTTATTTTGAAAACTGACCCCACGGAATATTGTCATTCAAGCCTTGAGTGTCTGTACGTAATTTAAAAACCCAGCGTTGTTCTCTCTCTAGAAGTCGCTGTTCGAGGTTGTCATTACATTTGATATGTTCCAGGACCACCCACCTCATGTCGTTAGGTGTATGTTGTTTTTCGATAAAATGGGTTGACATTTTTGTTGTCGCCCGCTTGCACCTGATGTTACTACGGTGCTCCACAATCCTAGTACTGACTTTTCGTGTAGTCATGCCTACGTAGTGGAGATTACAGGTGCAGGTAATCAGATATACCACACCTGTGGTGTTACAATTAGTGAAACTGCGGAGTTCCCATGTCATTTGATTGTTAAATGTCACTCTTTTAGTTGCTGACGTGAGGTGACATACGCTGCAGTTATTACACGGGTAATGTCCTGTAGGCAGAATTTGTAGGATTCTTTGTCCATCAGATTTGGTGTTAATCTTGGGACGAGTGTGGACAAAGTAGTTCTTAAGGTTTTTCCTTTTTTGTGACTGAACATTGGTTTGGGTATGTCTAGGTTGGCACTGTTCAGTGTCCGCCAGTGTTTATTGATTATTTTAGACACCTTGTTAGATGCTATGTTATAAGTTGTTATACATATTGGTCTCTTTTCTTGTGTGTTTTTATTTAGTCTGGGTTCAAGGAGGGAATCTCTGTTGTTATTGCTTGCTCTTTTCTTGGCTGCTGATATGAGGTGCTTAGGATACTGCCTGGCTGTCAATTTCTCCGCCAAATCCTTTGCTTGGGTATAGTAATCCGTTTTCTCAGTACAATTTCTTCTTAGACGTAGAAATTGACCGAAAGGTAAATTGTCTTTTAGTTGTTTGGGAAGAAAACTATCGTAAATCAAAACACAATTTCTTGCAGTCGGTTTGAAATGCGTGGTTGTGGTCAGGCTACCTTGGTTCGCTGTGATGTTAAGGTCCAGAAAGACCACTTGGGACCTGCTCATAGTGTTGGTGAACTTTAAAAATGGATCCTGTAGGTTCAACCAATTAATGAAACTGGTGGCCTCGGTCTCATTGCCTTCCCAAATCACAAAAACATCGTCAATGTAACGTCTCCATACTTTTAAATTGTTGAAGTACGGATTGTGAGGATTTAGGATCTTCTGTTTCTCAAGGTGGTGGACATAGAGACCTGCCACACTCGGCGCGAAAGTGCTTCCCATGCTAGTTCCGTGCACTTGACGGTACAACGTATCTTCAAATCTGAAGTAGTTCTCAGTTAGGGCCAGACGGCAGCATTCTAAGACCACGTGTCTTGGTGTGTGGTATATCCAGGAATTCTCGAAGAGTACTTCTTCAAGGATTTGCAGGGTTTCCTTATGCGGTAGACTTGTGTATAAACTTTCAACATCAAGTCCCATCAGGATATTGATTTCTGGGTCAAAGGGTAGATCTTGTAGAAGGCATAGGACAGCTTTTGTATCCTGTAGGTATGTGTTAGTACTCTGTACTATAGGTCTTAAAAAGCATCAGCGAACTTTGAGAGGGGTTCAAGAATTGAACCTATGCCCGATACTATCGGTCTCCCAGGAGGACTATCCATAGATTTATGAATCTTTGGGATAGTATAAAAGTAAGGGATCGTGGGTTTTTTGTTTTCCCAAAAATCTCCTTCTTTTTGGTTATCCAACCATTTGCAGTAGATTCTTCCACTAGATAGGCAATCTCCACGCGTAAGCGTTCTGTGGGGTCTTCTTTTATTTTGACATAGTTTCTTGCGTCTGCCAATAGTTGGAGGCACACTTCTCGGTACGTCGTGGTATTCTGCAGAACTATGGCGCCGCCTTTGTCTGCTGGTTTTATGGTAACTTTTTTCTCCAAGGCTAGCTGTTGTATAGCCTCATGTTCCTTTTACTTGTATTATGGTAGGTTGTTATAGACCTAGGGTCTATTTCAGATACTTCCTTCATGACAGCTTTTTCGAAGGCCAACAGTTCCACAGGGAGGCTCACTGAAGGTGGTACAAAGTTGGATTTCTTGTGGAGACCTGTGTCGCTTTCCAAATCACTAGTGGGAGGTTTATCTTTGAAGAAAACTTGAAGTTTGATTTTCCTAATGAATTCATTGACTTCGCTACAGAGTCTGAATTTGTCCAGAGTAGGAGTTGGTACGTAGCTCAGACCTTTCTCTAAGACTGTTATTTGTGTGGTAGTTAGGTTGGTATCCGACAGATTTACCACTAAACCAGGTTGTTGCTGGTTGTTGGGTTGTCTGGTGGACCCATACTCCTGGTATGGCTCCTGGAGGTTTCCAGGGGTTGAGCCCATTGGACCTGTTGGGTTCTTCTTGATTTTCCCCTCTGTGGGCCCTTGCCTCTTCCTAAAAAAGAATGATTTTCGGGGGTATTTGGTTGTGCTTGATCCCATGGCGTGTGGGATTGATATTGATACGGATGTTGGTGGAAGGGGGGTGGTGGTCCGTAGAAAAAGGCGGTGGGCCTCCATATGGTGGTGGTCCTTGGTATGTAGGCCAGCCATAATTATATCCTCCCCGATTCCTCATGCGTCCGCCACGTAATCGCCTGTTCCTATTTCTGTTCTGTTGGTTGAGGCTCCCATCCGAGTTGTCTGAACCAGTATCTGATCCATCACTGTCAGTGTTATACCCCGCGTTTCTCCCTGACGGGATATATCCTTCCTTTGTGTAGGGGTAAGCTTTTTCATGTGAGAAGGATTTCTGGTCTTTCTTGAATTTGGTATATTTTGTGTCCTTCAGGGTTATTTCAAAGTCTGTCATTGATTTATTAAGTTCTTCCAGGCGTTTCTTAAGCTCTGTAACCCCTTGGAAGGTCTTTAGGTGAATTTCAAGTGTTTGGATCTCTCCTTTCATTTCCTCCGATAAACGTGCAGCCGTCTTGATGATAAGGACCAGCCAGTCCCTGGTGCAGTGCCAGGAAATAAGCGACCAATCCTTTTTAAAACTTTTGTCTTGCTGGAATATGAAAGGCTCATTGTGTACAATCAATCCTCGTGGGGCAGTATTGGATCTTAAATACTCAGTCATCATGATACCATGGACTAAGGTTTTAATTTGATTCCTTTTTAATTCCGATAATTCATCCTAACATTGGTTAGATTCGTCTGAGTCTCTATGTGACGCCCCTGCTAATGGAAGCATTGAGGCAATTGTTCTTTCAATTTCCTCTTCTGAGAATGTGAGTCCAGTGATTTCAGCCATTTTATCAAGAAGGTTATTTTATAAAAAGGTAGTGTCAAGGGTAAACCTCAGGAAGGATATAACTCCCACAGCTGGGCGCTGTAGATCACAAAATCAGAAAAATAAGGGGAGAAAGAGGGATATGCTAGGTCCACCCTCCAAAAATGATCAAGAATTACAAAACACCGTGCACCCCCCCCTTTTTTTGCTACAAAGCTTTCATTACCGCTTTGTTTTTTCCTTTCTCCTACAGTGGCGATGATCTCTCCAGCCCCTCTCAGACCATGAAGCACATTGTTGCTCCATAATTAGTATGTGTTTTATTATGTCACTGTATTTTCTTTGTCGTATTGTTTTGTCTGTACATATTAGTATGTTTTTCTAGGTTTTTTGCTCTTTCATTTCATTCTATTTCCTGGCAAATAAGCATTCTCCTAATTGCCTGGCATGTCTCAGATTACTGACAATCTATTCACTAAGGGTAATGTCATGTGGTATTCCTTTTTTGGTTTTTAGTTTTTTGTGTTTAAACTAAGCTGGCCCTATAGTATAACATGACTATTGAGATGCCCATAGCTCTCATAACCACACAAGGATCTTATGGGAGAGCTCTTAACAACACACACCAGCAGTGAGTGTCTGATTATATATAGTTAATGTGCAGCATGGCGTTTTCACTTACCTACATAGCATGAAGTAGGTCTTGTATGCCGTTTTCTGTTTTAGATTCAATTGATCAGCATCAACATGGTTTCAATAACTACCTATACAGTACATAGACTGTACTTGATAATGTTTTTTATCCTTTCTCTATTACAGATACTACGTGATCAAAGTACTGTATGTATTAACTCTTGCCTGCTAGTATTTTGCAGCATTTTTTCCTAACCTTAGGTCACTTTGGAGTGGTACTAAACAGGGCTGGACCCTGTTTGTCCTGAAGAAGAGCACTGGGGTAGCTCGAAACTAGTTGACGTTCACTAGGGACCCCTGACTAATTAAAAACAGACACCCTAGCGACCAACCCCGTTTTTAATATATCGGCTAGGAGCCTGAATAAATTCTTTTTGCCCACTAGCTAGATATTTTTAGTCTCACCCACTCCACCCCCATCACTGCACCACACATAGTCACTCACAAGTAGTGCTCCTACGTAGTGTCGCAAGTCGTAGCACGCCTCAGCCCGTAGCGGGTTGGGATGGCCCCTATGATGAAGCATGTCACCATGGGAAACCCTGGTGAGTGAGGGGACTCAAGAAAGGAAATTTTTCCTTTACTAACTATTTTTTCTGAATCTTATATTAGTAAATTTAATTTTCTGAAAAAACTGGCTAGGTTTCCATAACCGAGATTTCGGTGTTTTGTAATTCTGTAAGAGATTACCTACATTTAAAAGAGAAAGTTATACTAATGTCATTGATTATGTCCTTTTGGACGTTAGGCTCTGGTCGTTACTAGTTGACATGGTAGTAGCGACTCGACTAGAAAGTGTCCATAGCCCTTTTAATATTTCTCTAAAAGGGGATGCTATTAGAAGGCTGACAACTGCTTGTGATATGACTTCTGTAACCCCGACTATTAAAACCAACCGCAGAAGGGTATCATAGCCTTGCGTTGTAGCTAATCCAAATTTATATGCTGATATATGTAGCCGGTTTGTCCATTTTGCGTCTGAATTTCTTGCCAGCTCTACTAAATATTTTAGCTGTTCACCAACTTTTTTTTAAACTTTATTTAACATTCTCTCAAGGGAAGGTGGGGCTGAAAAAATGAGGTCCTCAAAAGACCTCAAATGTTTTAATTCTACCTGTAAATCTGCGAAAGTGACTCTTGGTGTAGCTCTTAAAGCGGGGGCACAAGCTAATATCTGAGAAGCTCGATATAACTACAAGAAAAACCTGAAAAAAGCTAAACAAGATTGGGATGAGCAAATCTGGGACAATCTGTTGTGCTCTGCTAAATCTAACGACTGTCGAATATTCTGGTGCCTAATCTCTCATCGGAGTGCAGATGCTAGTAATAGTTTCTCCCACAATATTCAACCAGAGAAGTGGGAAGAGCACTTTTTCCGAGCTGTGTGTCCCAAGTAATTCATATTCATCCACTGATGCAAATAGCTCATGTCTTCCCCATGCTGATTCCATGCTGTCCCTCTACCCCGCAAAGCAGTGATTTATTTTTACCCAGGAAGACACTTATGCTGCAATGTGTCAGTTAAAAATGGGTAAGGCCTCCGGTCCTGACTGGATTCCAGGTGACTTGCATAAGACTGAAACTTTGGTATCCGCCCCTATATTAATATTATATCAAATGCCATTGGGGCTGGCGCAGCAATTCCAGACTCCTGGAAGGGGACTGAAATGTTTCCAATTTTTTAGAAGGGTAATGCAGTAGCCCTTTGAATTACAGGCCCATAAGCCTAATTGACAACTTGCAAAAACATTTTGCAAGGCAGATACTTGCTAAGTTGCTCAGCTGGATTGAAAAGAATGGAATCCTATCTTCCTTGCAGGGCGGCTTTCGTACCAAAACAAGTACTTCTGACCCAGCATTTAGATTTGCATTCCTTTACTGGAAGTATGCTGTATTGGGAAGGCAATGATTATATGCTGTATTTGTGGACCTCCAAGCAGCTTTCGATTTGGTCCCCGCGAGAGGCTGTAGGAGGTGCTTGTTAAAATGGGGGTACCGGCTATTCTGATTAATCTTCTAGTCAGGCTGAAGGGAGACGTACGACCAGGCCTGTTCGGGCAACAGAGGAGAGTTAACCAACCGTATTCCTATTACCCATGGCGCAAGACAAGTATGTGTCCTTGCACCCAGTTTATACACATTATATATAAATGGAGTGGTCGAGGAGCCTCAGGCCTGTAAAAATGATTCTCTGTCTTTGAATGGCAAGAAGGTGCCCATTCTATTATTTGCAGATGACTCTCTGCTCATCTCAAAGACCCCAATGGGTCCAAAGTTACTTCTGAACACGTGTGAGCATTTGCACACACCGAGGCCTTGAGCTAAATGCTAAAATAAATGTTTTAATGGTTTTTGGACCTGAGAAATCTCGCAATTGTGTTCTAAAGGTTGATACCGTGCCCCTTGAATGTGTTTGCAGCTTTGATTGCCTGGGAGTCAGATTGTCTGACAACCTATCCTGGAGCTCCCAGGTCATCAAAAGCTGTTTGATACTGACCCATAGATCCAGTGCTATTAATCACTTTCAAAAATGTTCTTATTCATGACCTATTTCCCATGATCTTGAGGCCTATCTAGATAAGGCTCAGAGTGTGGCACTTTTTGGTGCTGAATTGTGGGGGTATGTTGACAACCAGAAACTTTCACAGAATTCATTTATTAGATCACTTATCTCAGTCCCTGAAACTACACCTCTTTTACCTCTTTTTCTAGATCTAGACCTAAAATGAATTGCAGATCTGGAAAAATTGAAGCCTTTGATCTATTGGGTACGTATCTGGACCACTTCTGAGCTTGCAGTGTACCAAGAATGCCTTGTTGATCTATTGGACAAGAGAGGTGTATCTAAAATTCCCTGGTTTAAGTTTGTATCAAGCTGGTTTAAGAAACTTGGGCTGCGTAAGCTATGGAATAACCCCTGCTCTATCTATAAGTCAGAGCTGGCTAGAGTGAAATCTACACATTGGAGCCATGTTCTTGACAGGCCGGTACTAAGTGGACTCTCTGGTAGCCTGACTACTCAAAGTCAAAAGTTCTTTATTCGGTAACTATTACAGTTAACCATAAAAGCACAATACATATTTTGAAATGGCTAAAAAAGATTTAAAATTCTAATTACATAATATTAGCCGAATCACATCAAAATTAACCCTGGGCAAAGCACTACGCTACGCTCGCGTAGTTTGCGAAGTTTGCGCTACTTCGCACAACGCGAATTGCACGTAGCACAGTGCAAACACGCGTAGCGTAGCGTAGTGGAGCAGTCATTTTTTGCTTGCTCGCGGTCCTCAACGTCAAGTTGGCGACCGCGAACAAGCAAAATGACATCCCGGCGAGACTTTTTCCTCGTTCGCGATCAGCAACATCAAGTTGCCGATCGCGAGCGTGGAAAATAAACCTCCCGGCGAGATTCTCAACGTGGGGAGGTCAGGTTTCTCATTGCGAGTGGTCGCGTATGCTCGCGACCGCTCGCGATGAGAAACTACCAGTCCGCGTTGAGAAAGCTGCCGCTCTAGTAAAAATCTACTCGAGCAGCAGTAAAAGACAGCTCGCACTGTGCAAGATGCCGTTTTCAATGATTGCACAGTGCGGACAAGCATCCGGCACTGTGCAATCATTGCGAACAGTGCACTACACAGTTCGCGTAGTGCTACGCGTAGCTCGCGTAGTGCGAACTGCACTTTGCGTAGCTTCGCGTAGCGCTACTTCGCGAACTACGCCCAGGCTTAATCAAAATTGATTTACGCACCTTAAAAACATTCTTTAAGAACGCAGTCACTGAGGCAATTATAAAAACATCATCCAGCTGTTGTAAGTTCAGATAAGCAGGTTGACATTGTTTAAAACCAAATTTTTTAAGCATCGGGATAATCCATCTCCTTCTTGGTATAATATAAAATTTACAAAAAAATAAAATATGTAGCGTCGATTGCACCGAGACATCATCACAAGGGCAATTACACAATACCCTAGACCAGTCATTTAGCGAAGGAAAGCTTAACAATCGATGTAAAATGCTCAATCTAAAACGAGTCAACAAAAATCTTTCAAAATCACCGGAAGTTAAAACGAGATAAAACTGTATGGTTGGGGTCGCTAGAATCCTATAATGTGCATGCACCGTTGGTTTCTTAAATTCAACTATGGTTCTAGCCTCTTCCAGATATTGCAAACACGTAACTTTAAGTTCTTTCCTGGAAACATTTTGCAAAGTATCTGGATCTTGGTAGTATTCTAGGTGCCCTATTTTAGACACAAATGTTTTAACATATTCCAGCCACTTTATGTTTCTAACTCCATCACAGGTCAAAGTATCCTTCAATATTAGCCGATTCAAGGCAGTTTCTTCAGCGGTCCATATTCTATGCCACAGGAGTAATGGCTGTATTTTAATGACATCCTCTAGATATGGGATGCCTAATTCTCGGTGGCATATGTAAGTTGAAGTACTGTCAGGAACAGCTAAGAGGGACCTTAGAAACATATTCTCTGCACACTGCAGAGGGTTGACCCCTATAAAACCCCAAATTCCGGCTCCATAAGTTGCAATCGAAACACATTTTGCCCTGTATATCTGTAGAATTTCCGGTGGGGCACGTCTACCTAATTTTTTGCTAAAGTTTGAAAGGGCCAGCAGTGATTTAATAAATAACAGCCTTCTAGCTTTAATTGCAGGGCACCATGTTCCAAAATGATCAAACAAGATCCCAAGATAGGAAAAAGTCTTGGTGCATTCTATAACTTTTGAATCAATAAAAAGGGTCCTTGTCTTCTTTTTTAGACCTGCCCCGCAGTTCATAGTAAATGTTTTTGAACAGTTGACAACTAGTCCCAGGCTTGCCATAAAATTAATAAAAGCATCCACCACCCTTTGTAGACTCAGTGGTGTGCGGGCCATCAAGACTGCATCGTCCGCATACAGGAGTGCTGGTATGGGTCGATTGGCTGCCACTGGTAAATCCTTGCAATCCTCCACTAAAACTGCTTCTAAGTTATTTATGTAAAGTGAGAAGAGGAACGGGGCAAGGATGCATCCTTGCCTGACTCCTCTTCTCACACCAAAGTGTTCAGTACATTCGCCGCACCTCCCATAGCGAACCCGTGCCCTTGCCCCTGAATACAACTGTCTCAAAAATATAACTATTGGGACGTCAACACCCAACCCTTCTAAAATCTCCCACAGCTTCTCGTGTATAACACAATCGAATGCCGCGGTTAAGTCGACAAAGGTTAAGTACAATCTTTCTTTTTTTGCTTTAGTATATTTTTCTAAAATAATGTGTAGGTTTAAACACTGCTCGATTGTGCCCAAACCTTTGCGAAACCCATATTGCAGATCGCTTAGTATTGAGTGTTCCTCAGCCCAAACATGCAGCCTGTTTAATAGAACTCGCCCTACAATCTTCACTGTAGAATCCAGCAATGAGATCGGGCGGTAACATGCTGGATTTGCCCTGTCCCCTTTTTTAAAAATGGGTACTATTATTGAGTCGCACCAGGTAGATAAAAAACCCTGTGAACCGCATGCATTAAAAACCTGAGTTAAAAGTGGTCCCCAAAGTGCTAAGTTGGATTTAAAAATGTCAACGGGAACCCCATCTGGTCCCGCCGCTTTCCTTCCCCGGCTTGCATTAATGGCTGAGTTCACCTCTGTTAATGTAAAATGCAACAGTTGTTCTGAGTGGGTTATAAGTTTCGTATTGTCAGCCCTGATCACTATTGTTTCCTGGTCATCCAGTAAAGAATTGTTATATAGACTGGAATAATGTTTAATCCACTCTGGTTCAGTAATAGCAATCTCTATAGTAGCTTTGTCCTTATCCGCCAAAAAGGGAGCGTTAACTGCCTTCCAAAATGCTGAGGGGTCCCTGTTAACCGAAGCCTCTCGTAGTGCTTGCCAGGCTTCCTCTTTTAGGGCCATCTTCCTTATTTTCTGTGCTCTCTTGTATTCACATCTCGCTTCACTAATATCAGCCCGATTTTTCACCTTTGCATGAAGGGCATTTTTCAACTTAGAGTAGGCTTTTGTACAACTTGTATCAAACCATCCCTTATTTTGTTTACTTTTTTTCGTTGTATTCACATAAAGAGTTTCTTTAATAAAATTTGAAATTACATAAAAATGTTCTAAAATATCCTGGTGCGATGATCTATTATCTAAACACGTTAAAAACATATCTTTACAGTTTGTAACCACCTTACTAATAAGAGCGTCTTGATCCACATTTTCCCATTTAAGTACATAACCATTTTGTCTACTCAGTGATATATTTTCCACAAGATGATCTGAATTTCCTCTATTGTCAACTAACTTATTATTTAACTTTAATTCAAGACTAATGGGAAAGTGGTCACTCAAAACGATATCATGTGTTGTAAAATCTTTAAAATAAGCAGAAAATCAATGTGGTGCTAATACAAAATCAATAGTAGAAAAAGTACCTCGTCCGTTAAAAGTAGGACAAAAGGGGATCACAGGGACACATAAATCATTAACAAACCCAAAGTCAAATGTAAACATAATGTCATTCAGCAGATCTCCAAAGGTTGTATGGGGAAAGTGGAGAATACTAGAACCTTTTTCATAAGATATCCCACAAACCCCCTTGTTAACATACTGACATAGGGGTAAGTTAAAGTCCCCTCCCCAAATAACACAATTCTCCTTTACTGTGCCAGATTGTAGATTATGTAGTTCACTACTCAATTTTCTCGTCAAAGCCTGAATCATCTCTGGGGGGGCATTATTATAAAAATTCAATATTACTATTCCAAAGGTTTGATCTATGTGAAGGCTAATAATTTGATAATATTGGTTTGAAACATTAAAAACAATATTCCCTATATTCAAATAATTAGAAATAAAAGTACAAAGGCCACCTTTCGCTCTTCCGTGTGATGAGGGAACTGCTGGCGTAAAATAAGTTTTGTAACCACTAATGTGTACGGGCTCTACCATCCAAGTTTCCTGCAAACTAAAGATGTCAAACTTGTTCACGAAGTCAGACCATATTGTGTTGGGCACCTTGGTTTTTAAACCAGCTACGTTCCAGAATAAAATATGACAATTCTCCCTCCAACCTGTGTCTTGATTTCCGCCTCCTACCTCTTCACGCTTCATTGATGTTCTATCAGAATAAATAGTGTGAGGGAGAGTGGGCTCAACCGGCGAGTTAGAGTCAACAACACAATCACGCTCCACAACTACTAGCATAGCATTGTTTAGTGGGAGAGTGTTCTCGAGACCAACTGTCGGCTCAGTTATACACAAGGTGGGGGAAGCTCTTAATGAAAAAGGGGTTTCATGCTGTGGGGATGCTCTCAATTGATGTCAATCCACTGAATCAAGATTAACCAGGGCCTCATAACGATTATAGATTGGGAGATTAAACCAACTCTTGTGGTGCTGAATTTGAGGTCCCACATCTCTTGGGGCAGCGTATTAGGTAAAAAAAACCTAATGGAACTACGTTAATACTTTGTCCCAGGGTACGTTGAATACCAGCTCTGCTCAAAATCATTTCCACTAGCTGTGGTGTCTTAAAGGTCAATACCACGCAATCCCCCGACAAAATCTTTCTCCCCTTCCCAACCCAGCTCACTCTTCTGACCATCTTGAACTCGTCAAAAAGTCTCTCCGTAAGGCCGGACCTAACACCAAGCCAATGCAGCGACTTATTCCTCATTGTCTCCCACGATTCTTCCCCCCTGTTCTGTTGTTTAGGAACATTAGTTAATACCACCACGTAAGGAGTGGCCTCCGGCGGTAGATCCAAACGTGATACTACTTTTTCTACTTTATTCGTTATACCTAGATTATTAGGGCCTTCAGTTACTAGATTATGAGTAAGCGTGTTGGAAACTATGGGGATATTATGGAGAGGTGCCACCGCACAATCCATAGTAGTTTGTTGCACCTCGTTTTGTGCCGCGTGCAATATTTCCTCATGCCGCCCCAGTCTCCGATGAGTAAAGTCGAGCCCTCTTGTGGTAATTTGATGTTCCTGACTCCCTAAATTATCGGGGCACACTTGACATGGAGGCTCCATTTTATCAAATTTATTGACTAGGGCCTCTTCAATAAGACCGATTTTAAGTAATAACCCACTTAGATTTTCTCTAAGGAATTTATCCAGTGCGTCCAATTTTGCTTTAATACTTATAACTTCGTTCTGAGTATTTAAAGTTGTAGTTGGTTTTAGTTTTCCCCCTTTCTTTCTCACTACGGATGGTATTTCCTTCTTATTAACCTTTTTTCTTGCTTTATGGGTTGATTCACTAATAATTTTACAAATCTCTCCTGTAATATGAATAGAACTATCCGGGTTTCTTGCTCGCTTGATCGGGGGTTGAATGTCCGACTCCTGTTCACTGCCTGAAATATTATCCTGCATATTAACTATACAGCCATTAGGGCCTGGGGAGCTGATAGATGTCACTAAAGATGGCTCAGACCCTTCCCTTAATAGTGGAGCACTTGGGGTGTCGCCCTTGCTACCTAAACATCCTGAGTGGCCCGGTTTAAGAGCCTCCTCTACTGTTATAATCTGGCGCTCAATTGCCCCCATAGCTCCTGTTAAATAACTGAGCAAAGTGTGACGGGGGTGTGCACCAACTTTTTGATGTTTTGTGTTCTGCATACTCGATGCCTTTCTCTTCCCCATCTATTCCACTATATAATTATCGCACCCTTACCCTAATGGTATCTCAAACAGTGTGAAAGATCTTAAATCCTTTCAATTGTCAATTGACTCACTTCCCACGAGATCCACACAACCCCGTATAACAGCTGCAATATATATGTTATAAGTCCAAGATGTTCCTTTATCACAGTTTATAGACCCTCCTTATAAATTGTGAATACGAGTGGTCTTACACCCTCTGTACCTTTTCCTGTGGTGTTAGAGCCGTGGCCCAGTCCAGTCTCTATCAGGCTATGACGGGCTAAGACGGGCCCGTCTTGGCCCGGTCTTCGCCCGGGCCGCGCCCGGGCACGTCACGCGTGCGCGTCCCGCGCCGCGGGACCGCAGGCAGCTTTTTGACTCGTTGCAGCCCCTCCAGGGGCTGAGGCTAAAGTGCAAGTGCAGGGACCAGGTTAGGGATAGCAGCAAGGTCAGGTCAGTTTCCCACCGACGCGTTCTCCCGCGCCGCGGGACCGCAGGCAGCTTTTGACTCGTTGCAGCCCCTCCAGGGGCTGAGGCTAAAGTGCAAGTGCAGGGACCAGGTTAGGGATAGCAGCAAGGTCAGGTCAGTTTCCCACCGACGCGTTCTCCCACGCCGCGGGACCGCAGGCAGCTTTTTGACTCGTTGCAGCCCCTCCAGGGGCTGAGGCTAAAGTGCAAGTGCAGGGACCAGGTTAGGGATAGCAGCAAGGTCAGGTCAGTTTCCCACCGACGCATTCTCCCGCGCCGCCGGACCACAGGCAGCTTTTTGACTCGTTGCAGCCCCTCCAGGGGCTGAGGCTAAAGTGCAAGTGCAGGGACCAGGTTAGGGATAGCAGCAAGGTCAGGTCAGTTTCCCACCGACTACTCAGTTCTTAGAGTTTAAACTGTATCCAGAGTTTTAACCTTTCTTAGACTCCATCACTCCACCCTTGGCGAGGAGCCTTTATGTGAGGTTTTGGTTAGGCTGTCTACCGACCATGGGGCCTATTACAATGGAGGTCGGAAAGCCTCAGACCGCTGCCATCGTCGGTTTCAATTCTGACCGGCTGATTATGTATCAGCTGATTGGAATTGAAACCGGCTGTTCATTCCGGCTGGCTTCCGATGGGCGTACGCTAGTCGGAACCGGCTCATAATCCCAAAGGGCGGGCCTTTCCGCCCTTTGGATTACGATGCACAGTTTCTGGCATGGTTTCCATGCCGCCCTGTCGGACATGGAAACCATGTCGGAGAGCGTGTTTGGGGCCCCCAGCAGGGGCCCTTGTGCACGTGGCCTCCAGTTGGGGGCTGAGGGGCACCTAGGTTGCCCCCCTGTTAATCCCTGCACCCCGTGGCAGATACCTCGAGGTGCCTGCCAAGGGGTGCAGGGATGAACACCACCTCCCATTTCTCTATGGGAGCATGTATTTGGGCCGGTTTATGGCTGTAATGCATGCTCACATAGGGAAATGTCGGAATGCGACTGAACAGTGAATGGTCGGATCCTAATGAGGCGGGCATGACCGCTGACTGGAGGTCAGTCGGTCCGCGTCCGCCCGACATCGTAATCGCATCCTATGTCTTTTATAACTCCAAGTGGAATAAAGATTTGTCTTCTGTTTTCTGCCCGGCTTGTGCCCAAACTTCTGAATCTGTGGAACATGTTTTCTTTTTCTGCCCTGTGTATCAAAATGCATGGCAAAAGTGGATAATGCAGATTTGTTGAAACATTGGTAACCCTTATTTTAGGGAAGTTCTGAGAGTCTTAAAAACAGACACTTCTGACCCTATTGTTTTTGTAGTTAGCCGCTTTTTCCACAGTGTCTGTAATAAGAGGGCCAACATTTAGTCTTATAGGGTGGGTTGGCAGAGTTTTTAATCTGTATGAGAGCGAGTTTTAAGTAGAGTAGGGAGTTTTCTATTTAACATGTTCTTGAACCTCTTCTTATTAGGCCTGTGACTGTGTAAATTAAGTGCTTTTTACTAATATGCTTGGAGTTTTAAAATTTTAAGATGTTAAAAAATGTTGTTGCCTGGATATTGCAGTTTTAATTATTGTATTGAAATGATTTTATCTGATTGTATTTGATACTGAATTTATCTATGATATATATTGTCTGTTTCTAGTGCTTTTGTTTTGCAACCACTAAGATTTCTTAGTTACTCTTGGTGAGCATAGTGGACCCACTCATGACGTTTATTTAATCCATTTGTTTGTATCTAGACAACAGCTTGAACTGTCCATTTATTCATTTTTCTCTTGTCTTATTTTATAATGTTTGATGTGAACATTTATTGTTATTAGTGATTATTAACCAAATAAAGTTTAACTGACTGACTGACTGACTCTTTGGGCAAGTTTTTCATAAAGTGTACACTGTTCTTAGTAGATAGATTTTAATACTCTGTGGAGTATTTCTCAGAAGAGTTTCACTGTCAGCGAACATGTATGGTACGGAATAAACTTTCGCCAAGATGTTTTCTGAGAAATAAAGTAAGTTAAAGGAGTTTTGGCTAAGTTTGTTACTGGAGTGCCAGTAGGGTCTAAGTTACACTGGCATTTTTATTTTTTTCTAAGAGAAAAGTTTGCACATTTGTGGGAGGTCTGGAGGTCTGGTTTTAAAGTACTTTTTCTCAATTTTCTTGTGTGTTTGAATTTTGCACTATTTTGCTCATTTTACTGCCTGGGGCCTGGTCTGCCATGGGCCATGGCCAGCCAGCTCTAGGCATTGGGTTTTTAAAAAAAAAACTTTTTCTCTGCTAAATGCGTTTTTTTTAAACATCTATTGATTTATGGATGATCTTGGATTAAATGCAAAATGAGTTTTTAAAGTTTTTATGCAAAATGTAAAAGTGTATTTTGATGGGATAATATTTGATGCCTTGGGATATTTGTGGTTGGGAAATTTTCTATAGTTGATAAAATTTTCATTTTTGGCATTGGTGAATTAATGGTAGTGTTTTCTTCTTTGTTAACCATGCCTCCTTCTTTGCTGGTCAAGTGGCAATTTTTGTGTGTCCAGTGTTTGTATGTTTGCCATAGGCTACCATTTTGTCTTTGTTCTCCATGTTATGTGGCCGTGCGGCCATTTTGCGTAGTCAGTGTGCTTTTGCTATAGGCCTAAATGTGTTCTTTGCTGTTTACATTACCAAAATCTGCTCTCTTAACAGTACTGCACAAGATTTGTAAAAAAGCTTACTAAAGAAGGGAGCAGAAGAAAGCTACAGACATGAGAAAGTCAGCTGCAGAAGCAAAGAATATAGGAAACACAGGGAAATGCAGTAATAACAAACATTAGGGGAGTTGAAAAAAAGTAAATACAAAAGGTTATACTACATTACTAGAGGGAATAGTTAAAAGTAAGAAATAATAATGACATTAATGGTGAGAGGTGCAGCCGCTGGACCTTGGCCCTGGGCTGCCCTCTTCCCCTTGGATCCTTATGAAAGGAATAAAGATAAAAAGAATGATAAGTGGTACTCTCTACAAAAAACCTTTTGGCAGGCACAGCATTGTACGTTCTAAATCAGATAGCCTATTCCTAGTTTACTTTACAACCCTAAAATTACATATTGAACTATTCATTCATTCCTACAAATGATCTTTTCTTCTCTGCCCCCTTTAACTATAAATGGGCCAAGTCGGTCTCCCTTTGTGTACTTCACCTCAGGAAGATTAGGACTGTATGAGCTACATAAAGCCACAGAGAAGAATGTTAACACCCTTGATATACTACTATCATAATAGTGACATCCCTTAATCAGCCCAAATGAGCACCTGGCTCACAGTGGAACAGAATCCTGACAGTATCATTCACTTCACATCAACTCCACTCCTACAGTACTATACCCTCCCTGTCAGGCTGTCACCACGCACCACTACTCTGGAAACCAGGGCTCAGATTTATTGAGGGTTTGTGCTGCCCTTGCACCACGCATGGTTGCGCAAAGGCCACGCAAACCCTCAAGTGATATTTACCAAGCAATGCAAAGCCACGCTGCATGGCCTGCGTGACTTTTTGGTAAATCTGGAGTAACAGAACAAGGCAGCGCAGGTTGCTGCCTTGTGTTACTCTGCACTGGGTAGGCATTACATGGATGGAGAGTGGGTGTTTCAAAGCATCTACCCATGTATTTTGGTGCATTCCCAAATTTTCCATCACTGCTAAATATGTATATACATACATAAACACAATTACTTAAATACACAAATTTTGTATTAAATGAAAGATATTATATGTATACTCACATCGTGAATAATTAATATGTGCACTTATTAAATTTAAAATTTGTTAGTTTTATAAATACACAAAAAATAATATAACTATATACAGTACATACAGCTATGTGTATATATCTACATCGAAGCTTTCTCACATTGAAGTAAGCCCCGGTACTCCGGTTCAGTTTAAGTATGATATGATTTAATCCAGGCATAAAAGTAACAGCAACACGTTTCAGTGTAGACACACCTTGGTCACGACCAAACTGCGTCAATGTTACTCTTCTGCCTGGATTAAATCATTTCATACCTAAACTGAACCAACCTGCCATGGCTTACTTTAATGGGAGAAAGCTTTGATGTGGATTTAAAACAGCGCGTGGCACTGCGCTGACTATGAGCACCGCTGGCAATCAGGACGCCCGAAGGCAACACACCAAAACCAGTGAAAAATATGTGTGTGGGTGTGTGTGTGTGTATGTATATATATATTTATTTTTTTTCACAGAAAAAAACACAGGTTTCAGGGACGTTATAGTTAGAAATTAGCATTTAAAAAACCTTCGAAATTCACATAAAAAACCAAAGGTTACGTGGACGTTATAGCTAGGCTGACATTTCACTCATACAAAACCAGAGAAATTCAGCCATTATAACTCGCACCCCTGCAATGCACTGCTTATGACCTCACATATTACATCACTCATAACATGGTCAGTGACATCACTGATGACATCTTAAATGACATCACTGATGATATCAGTGATGACATCATCCAGTGACTGTGAGTGTTTTTTAAAAGTTTATGAGTGTTAAATATATATACCAGTGTGTATTGGTGAATCAGTGGGTGTATGAGTGACTGTATGGATGACTCAGTGGGTGCGCGACTGACTGTATAAGTGAGTGGTTAGGTGTCTCAGTGAATGTATGGGTGAGTGACTGGTTGTGTGAATGTGTGTATCTGTCTGTCAGTTAATGTCTAAGTGGGTGTATGAGTGTGTTAGTGGGTACGTGAATAGCTATATGGGTGATTGGTTCTCTGACTGTCTATGGTTGTCTGGGTGTCTGTGTTTGTGGGTGAGGAGGTGTGTAACTGCCTGTATGGATCAGTGAGTGGGTGAGTCAGTGGCTGTATGGGGTACTGTTGCGTGTGTGAGAAGTTGTATGCTTGAGTGAGTGTCTGTATGGCTGTGTCGGCGACTGAGTGCATGTGTCAGTATGGGTAAGTAACTGAGTATGTGAAAGGCACTATAAGTGAGTGACGGGGTATAAGAGTGACTGTATGTGTGAGGGACTCAATGTGAGAGTGGCTATGTAGATAAGTGCATGCTTCTGTCAGTGACTATAGCTGAGTGAGTATGTGTTACTATTTGTATGAGTAAGTAAGTGGGTGGGTGTGTAATTGTTTGGGTGAGTAAGTGGCTGTATGATTGACTGTATGGGTGAGTGTCTAGGTGTGTGAGTAGTTCTATGGGTGACTCACTCAGTGTGTGAGCGCCTGTATGGCTGTATGAGTGGATATGTCAATGGCTGTATTAGTGAGTGAGTGGGTCTTTGAGTGGCAGTATGGGTGAGCAAGTGGATGTGTGTATAGATCAATGAATCAGTGAGTGGGTGTGTAAGTACGGGTATGGCTCTGTGAAAGGGTTTGTGAATGGTTGTGTGGGAGTGGCAGTGGCAGTGGCAGTGGGTGTATAAAAGATTCTATAGGGGTGTGAGTGGGGGCGTCAGAGATTCTGTGGATGATGCCATTTCTGATGTCATCAGTGATGTCATTTGAGATGTTATCACTGATGTCATCAGTGATGTCACTGACCATGTCATGAGTGATGCAATATGTGAGGTCAGAAGCAGTGCCTTGCGGGGGGCGCAAGTTATAGTTAGCTCAGCTAAATATAACGGCTGAATTTCTGGGGTTTTGTATGAGTGAAATGTAAGTCTAACTATAACATCCCTTTGTTTTTTCTGTGAATTTCCAAGGTTTTTCAAATGTTAATTTCTAACTATAACATCCCTGAAACCTGTGGTTTTTTCAGTGAATTTCTAAGGTTTTTTTAAATGCTAATTTCTAACTATAACATCCCTTAAACCTGTGGCTTTTTCAGTGAACTTCTAAGGTTTTTGAACTAGCAGTCATGTTTGCAGAGTGGTGGAGAAGGAGGTCTGGGAATCCGACCAGCTCTCAGGAATTCCGTTGCGTAGGACTTACAGGAGGTACCAGGAGGGCTTCTTGGCCCCCAAGGTCCCTCTGGAGTAAAGTGGACTTCATCCCTCAACCAGTAGTGCACCAGGAGGTGCGTTTGCAGAGTAGTGGACAAAGGGGGCGTGGCCTCCGAAGACCTCTTAGCAATCCCACTGTGTGGGACTTACTGGAGGTAACAGGAGGGGTAATTGGCCCCCAAGGACGTCCTTGGGGGCCAACTACCCCTCTTATTATTAATGCCAGTAAGTCCCACACAGCAGGATTGCTGAGTTCTGATAGCAGGCCACGCCCACTGTGTCCACCAATCTGCAAACGTGCTTCCTGGCACGCTCTTGGTTGGGGTATGAAGTGCCCTTCACTACTGGGGGTCTTTAGGGGCCAACTAGCCTACCTGTTACCTCCAGCAAGCCCCACACAGTGGGATTACTGAGAGGTGGTCGCAGGCCACGCCCCATTTCTCCACCACTCTGCAAATGCGCTTCTTGCCGTGATCTTGTTTGGGACATTAAGTCCCCTTGCCTCTTGAGGGTCCCTGGGGGCCAACTAGCCCTCCTGTTACCTCCAGTAAGCCCCACACAGCTGGATTGCTGAGAGGTGGTCAGAGGCCACGTCCCTTTTCTCCACCACTCTGCAAACGCGCCTCCTGGTGCACTGCTGCTTGGGGGATGAGGTTCACTTTAGTCCTGAGGCCCTCAGGATGCTAGGGGACCTCATACCACCACCAGCAGTGCGCCAAGGGGTGCGTTTGCAGAGTGGTGTAAAAAGGGGCGTGGCCTTCAACCACCTCTCAGCAATCCCACTGTGTGGGGCTTACTGGAGGTATCAGGTGAGCGAGTTGGCCCCTAAGGACCCTCAGCAGCGAAGGGGACTTCATTCCCCAACCAAGGAGGCGCGTTTGCAGAGTAGTGGAGAAAGAGGCAAGGCCTCTGGCGAGCTGCCGGCTTCATGTTTTTTGTAAATTTAGGAAAGGGGGCTATGTGGCCCCCCTTCCCATGGTGCTTTTGGGCCTCGGGGACGCCAACTCCCGTGGCCTGACCCATTTTTTATTTATATTTAAATTAAAAGGGAGGGGGACCATGCGGCCCCCCTCCCCAGGCCAATTTTGACCCTAGGGACCCCATCCCCCGGGGCCCGGCCAATTTTTTAATTTTTTTTTTTTTAAGGTAGGGGTGCCACTCTCCCCCAGGCCATTGCCGGCCCCAGGGACGCCATCCCCCGGTGCCGGGCAAGTTTTCAATAATTTTTTTTTTTTTTAAGGGAGGGGGGCCCAGCGGCCCCCCTCCCCTAGGCCATTTTCTTCCCCGGGACCCCATCCCCCAAGGCCTGGTCTTATCCTTTTTAAAAAAAATGGGTAGGGGGCCTGCAAGGCCCCCCTAACCGGGCCAATATTGCCCCGGGGACCCCATCCCCCAGGGCATGGCCAGGTCATTGGGGACCGCCGGGAAGCCTCAAGGCCCCCCACGGTCCCTGCCAGCTCTCCACCTCCTGCGGGAGCTGGCATTGCTTTTGGGCAGAGGGAGCTGCAAACATGCAGCTCCCTCTCGCCAAAAGCAATTCTGATTCGCTTCATGGAAGTGAGAGCGTTTTTCCTGCTCTCGCTTCCATGAAGTGAAGCAGAGCTTGCTATGGCATGGCGGAAGCAGTTCTCACACCATGCCATTGTAAACTGCAATGTTCCGGGGGTGGGCACCCCTGGACATTGTGTCATTGTCGCTCCATCCCAGCCGCAGTCAGCGGTAGGGGTGGAGTTCCTCAGCAATAAATTATTTCTTCTGGACGGGAGGAGCACTTCGTGTTCCAGCCTTATCGAGCGTCTTCTCCCTGTCTGGATTCAGTTGCCTTCACTTCCGGTTCACGGCAGCTGCAGCTGCATCCACTGACGCCCGGTTCCTCGAGGCATGCTCTTCGTCTCCTCACTCTCAGCAGCCGCATCTCGTTGTATCACGGTTCCTTGCAGCGGGCACTCCATCTTTTCGACCTCCGCAACCACTTTTCCTTTGTTGGGGGCCTTGCCGTTCCCTTACGAACAACAGAATACGGAGCACCGTAATCATTGCGGTAACAGGCTTGCGCTTGTGTGTTTGGCAGACATCTGTGTGCATGTATAGCTCGTATATTCTCCTCTGAAGTTCACTTGTGGGGATATTGAGCATCTGCATTTCCTTGAAGGGGCATTTTACGATTGGCAATATACATGGTGGTTCAGAATTGCGTACTCCTGATGTAAGGAGGCGCATTACGTCTGGTTCTTTCCATCGGAGAGAAGCAGCGTTTTCAGCAGCATTAACTCCTGAAGTAAGGAGTTCTCTTATTTACAATTCTAAACTGGCAGTTTCCTCCCAGAGCAGCCTACCTCATGAACTCCTGTGTATTTAAGGAGAGGAGGTAGATTTTAGCCCACAATTTTTTTTGCATATTTTGAATACCTTACCCAGACTGACTCATTTGAATCAGTCTTTATTATTTTTGGGCTATAGTTACTTTTCGACACTACCCCTGCTGGTAAGCTTTATTTATATTACACCATTACACTATATTGCCAAGTGTTTTCAGTAATTTTCTCTCTGTTCTGTTTATGCAGAGTTATGTGTGAATTCCTGATTTCAATTGTTGGACACAAGCAGAAGAGGGGATTAAACCAGGTAGACATTCAAGATATATGTTTAATGGTTATTCATGGGGGTGTTTGAGTTACAATAGAGCACAGAGTAGATCATTGACAATACTTTATTTCACAGGATCACCAATGTCTCCAGTGACGTATCCTTGCTGCCCGGGTCGTGCCGAGGGATCCTTTCCAGTAGCCTTGCTGCCCAGGTCATGCCGAAGGACCCTCTTCAGTTTCTTCTCCCCTTGTTTCCCCTCTTCCCCATGCTCACTGGCTCAGCTTTGAGTTTGTTGGGCGGGCTAGTGGTAGTGGGAAGTTGAGACCTGCTCATCTGTCTCCTGCCTCTCGTTCAGGTGAGCCGTGATACATTGCTGAAGCCGGCCCTTGGGGGTGGCGGTCCCCAGGGCCATGAAGGGATCCTGGAGGTGTGCCACACAGCCTCCTCCCACGTGGCCGTCCCCTGGGCTGGGGGTCCACAACGGACCTCTGCCTTTACTTAATTTGCGCCCCGGAGAGGTGGGGGTCCCTGGGGCTGCAGGGGGCCGCGTGGACCCCACGCATTTCAATAAATTAGCCCCGGGGAGGTGGTGGTCCACCAGGGCTCTGTGGGGGGGCTGGAGCCCCCCACGCATCATTTGAATTTAGCCCTGGGGAGGTGGTGGTCCCCAGGGCTGTGGGGGCCCCCCGCATTTAATATAATTAGCCCAGGGGAGGTGGTGGAACCTGAGGCTGCGGGGGCTCACGCGGGCCCCCGCATCTATTTTAATGATTGCCCCGGGGCCTGGCCCACCCGGGGACTACCTTTACCATCATGCATCTGTGAACTCACTAGAGGCCCAGGAGGGCGGAACGATATTTAATGATGTGCAGATGGTCGCTTTCTGCTCTTCTGCATTTCTGGCCTGTGATCAAGGACTGTTGAGTTTGAAATGCGTTAGGCTGCATGGAGTCCAATGGAAGTTTCTGTTTTTGCTGCTGCTCAATAAAGGGAACAGCCTGTTTCAGAGATGTATGTATGTGTATATACGCATATATATATATATATATATATATATAGTCGCTCATTTTGCACCGTTTGTTCGGATCACTCTCGGACGGGTGCTATTACCGTGGTGGTGCCCCCACGTAATATTGCAGCTCAAATTCTTTCAATCTTCAACAAAGAATTACAGCACTCGCGGAAAGTTGCACCAGTGATTTTATTCCGGAACCACAACAAACGCGTTTCGAAACTCCTCTTCAGTGACACTGAAGAAGGAGTTTCAAACGCGTTTGTTGTGGTTCCGAATAAAATCACTGGTGCAACTTCCCGCGAGTGCTGTAATTCTTTGTTGAAGATTGAAAGAATTTGAGCTGCAATATATATATATATATATGAATAATCACAGTCCCAACCTCCGAATTGTTGGAGAAACACAGGTACAGACCACAACGTGCTGCTGGTTCTAATTTCAGTGCAAATTTATTTCGTGCAAATTGGCATGATGCGTTTCGGCCGTGTTACCACGACCTTGATCACATGACACGCTAGGATTCATTTTTTCTTAAAATAATCTCACAAAGTACCCTCCTCCCTGCTCAGCCAATGACATCACACAATGAAACTACATACTACTAAAATCAGGAACAGACATATTCATTTGCAAGTAAAAGAAATACTGATTTAGTTGCAAAACAATCATGTAGACATTATACACATAATATAAAATATTACCATAGTGGTTTATAATTTATACTAAAAATTCCTGATCTTAAAAACATTGTGTGTTGCTGTGACTGACAGCACTGGAGGCTAATTTCAAATAAACACCACAAAAAATGTGTTAGTGAAAGTGCTAAAAATTAAAAAATAATAATAAACAGAGAAAACGGGGTTTACCCCCCTTATTTCTAAGCCGCTATTAAAGTCATAGTTAGGCCCAGAGGTACCACTATATATGTGAAAATATACAAAAGAAAAGGAGAGACTGTAGCGGATTCAACTAAATAGACAACAGTGTTTTACATATCATGTCTGAACCCAGACACCCACTGGTGGGGAAGATCAAAAAGCCTCACATTGTTAATGATAATGCTAAGTAAAACTAACTGCCAACAGTACAAGATAATGATATATTCTTAAGTCTACTGAGGCTAGCTAAGTGATCGGAGAGTTCCTAAGGGCCTATACCACTTCTGTTCGCTGCTTAATTCAATTGGTTCAGAAATATATCTGTCATCACTCTATTAAGAATACTAATGTTAATAATTGATATTAAAGTGCAAGTGCAAAATAACATAACATACATGACATAAATAGATAAAAATCATTAGGAACAATGTATAAAACAAATAACGTACATCAAAGAGTGGTAAAGCAGTCCAAGTTCGTCACTACACTTGAACGACAATTATATAAAGTGCAAGTGCACTAGCACCAATCAATCTTAGCAGCATGTTAACTCCAAATATGTACTGTTAGTTAATATATGTGCAACTTTAGCATTGTATAGAAAGGCAGCTTCTAAGTAGCAAAAGGAGAACAACAGTCCAGGATTGCCAACACCTATACTCACAGTATCAATTATTCATTTAAAGAGTAAGTACAGGGGGCAAGATGGCGGCCGGTCGCACGGCCGTGTGAGCTGGTGCTGTATCCTCTCCTGGACAATTCCCCTGATTAAGGTTTTCTAAGCCGCTGGTGATGGAAGTCTAAAAACGCATTGAGTGACATGCTGCGGGGAGTCCCGCAGCTGCAAAATAACCTTACCGGCAGGATATTCTGGCTGTGGTCATCCCCGCATTGCTTTGGGCTTGGTCATCTCCTTCGCCTGTCCGGCTGCTCGTCAGGGATTATGGCTCCGTAGGTGTCGGCGAGGAACCCTACTGCAAAAACTCGAGCCCCCATAGTGCGTGCAGGCAGCCCTGGGAAAGCCGCCGGCTCGGGGAAGGAGACGTACGCGGTCCACGGGGCCTCGAGACGGCTGCTGGAGGTATGGGCAGCAATCAGGCGGCATCTGTTTCTGCTGGAAAGGGAAAGCAAACTCTTCCTGCTCTGTTCAAACTGCAAGCTGGGAAGGTGAAGACCCCCGTGAATGCAGGAAGCAATAAGCTGGGGCAGTTGGCGGCATCTGAAATGACGAATGCTACGGTCTTGGAGGTGACAGGTGCTGCCTCTACCCCTACCGACCTTGTGTCGATGGCCTCACTCACTGTTGCAACGGAGGACGGCAATCTGATTCAGACTGAGCTGAGGTCTCGGGGTTGTACCGGGGCCGATATCACAAATGCCAGGTTGTTGCTTGATGGTAGTGGGGAGCTCCCTGTAGATCGAGGCGGAGTGAATGAGGAACTCCAGTCAACGCCGTCGCTCCCGGGGAATGGAATTATGGGAGTTGTAGTCCCACATGTTGAAAGCACTGCTATTTCTGCTCAATATACTCCCGGAGTCTCTCCCCAAAGTGGTGTGGCGGCAAGCCCAGTGTTGCAAGAGGTGGGCTCTAATGACGTAACTGTGGTAAAAAATTAAAATGTAAAGGAACCTGAAGGGGGAGACAAATTCTATTCATTATCTGATCACACTGGTTCGTCAGAGGGCGATGACCTAGACAGAGAATGGTCAGTCGATGACAGTGATTCTGGCGATTGGCGATCAAATGAAGTACTAAGGGGCGAAGCCTCGCGAGGTCCTCATACAGTCCGAAAAGCAATAAAATTGAAAGATCAAGGGGCTTCTCTGTTAAGCAAATACCCAGGGTCGTCAGCCTCAATGGTTTGGGATTACTCTTTTTCTACACAATCTGGCTCTGTGGGGAGTGCTATAGTTTTGGCCGGAGGCAGCGTGACTGACCCCCCCAGGCTCCTCCTGGAGAGATGACACTCTCAATCATCTATCAGACTATTATGGCGCATCGTGAGGAAACGCGTCAGGAGAGTGTTCGTACGCAGGGTGCATGCCGTAGGATAGACTTGTTCTGACATTGCTGTTAGAATTGTCGAAGCTGAGGAAAGGATTTCTACGTTGGAGGACGATTTGGCTACCCAGAAGGGTCTTACGGATTTGATTAAAACACAAAGGGATGACATGCTCTGGAAACTGACTGATCTTGAAAATAGGGCCAGGAGGAACAATCTGAGGATTCTGGGGGTTCCAGAAGGCAGAGAAGGGTCGGACATCAGACAGTTCGTAGTGGAACTCTTTTCTGAAGCTTTTCCAGATGTTAAGCAGTGGGACTGGCAATTGGAAGTGCAACGTGCGCATCGTTTCCCTTTTAAGCAGAGACAGAGGTCTGGGCAGGCTGGTGATAAGCCTCGGGCAGTTTTAATTTGTTTGAACAACTTTCTGGCTAGGGAGAAGATGTATGACCTAGCTAGGCCAGACAGGAAGAGGGTGGGGAAGGATTGTGAGTTCTTCGTTAGGCCAGATTTTTGTCCGGCAACAGTTGAGCGGAGGTGGCAGCTCCGCCAGCTAATAGCCCCGTTTCAAGCGAAGGGATCTCAAGCCTTTCTACTTTATCTTTCAAAATTGAAAATAATTCACCAGGGCCAGACTAGATTTTTTTTTTCGGAAGTTCAGGCAAAGGAGTTTTTGGATGGTATCTAGTTAAACTCTGCTGGTCTTCTTTTTCTCTTCTGCCATGTCAGGGGCTTGGAGGCGGAAAAAGCGGGGTTTGAACCGATTGGTATTTTGTTCTATTAGTAAAAAAAAAAAGGTTTTTTTTTTTGGGTAGGATCCCAATCGGTTTAATTCTCGGGTGTTGGTAACAATGGGGGGAAGGGTCTAGGGGAGAGTGGGGGAAGCCAGCTCCTTTCATCACAAGGACCTCGGTCCTGTTGCCTTACAAAAGGGGTGTAGGGGTTAAGGGTGGAGCTGGGGTGAAGGGGGGGTCACTAAGGTGTTGGACTTATGCTATAGCCATGGTAATGTTATTTGTAGTGGTTATGGTATCTCAGTATTTATGATAAAAAGGGTAATGGTTTGCAGTGGAGAATAAGTTTTTTTTTTTATGTATAAATGGGCCAGGGTAAATTGCGGATAAGTTCCTGGAATATTTGTGGCCTAAATGATCCCAAAAAACGGGCTTTGTTTTTCAAAATTGTCCAAACTATGCAACTGGATGTTTTGTGTCTGCAAGAGACGCACATACCTTGGGGTAAGAGGGAGTGTCTGAAAGTCCCTGGATATGACTTAATTGCCTGCTCTCGACAGTCATCTATGATTAGAGGTGTCGCTATCTTGCTGAGGCGAGGCATTGGGTTTTGTAGAAAGGCCCGAGAGGATAGCTTAGGCAGATGGGCTATAGCTGAAATACTGGTTGAAGGCAGGTTATTATCTATATGTACTATATATGCCTCAAATGCAGATGATCCAGAAGTGATAAAATGCTTAAATGTAGAATTAGCAGCTTGGACACATCCAATGCTGGTCTGTGGGGACTTAAATATTAATTTGGCTGGCAATTTTAATCTGGCAAGTGCTCAAAAATATTTTGGTAGGAAACCCAGGGTCTTTAAAGCTCTTCAGACTTTAGTTCAAGAACATGCATTAATGGATGTCTGGTATAGGCATAAGAAAGATAAAGATGGGTATACATATTTTTCTGCCCCCATAATAAAATGGTTCGGCTGGATTATTTTCTTATGTCAGATCTGGTGGCAGAGCTGGTTTCTATCACAGTGTCCCCAAGGATTTTATCTGATCATAATCCATTGGTAGTGGAGTCTCCCTGGGTCTGCCAGGTTAGAACTCCCAGGACATGGACATTCGAAAGAAAACTATTGTTTGATCAGGCCTATCGGGATCATATGAGGAAGTGGGCAATCGAATTTTTAAACATTAATAGGAATACTGCCTCCGAATGTATAGTTTGGGATACATTTAAGGCTGCAGTACGTGGGGAGACCTAGTGTTATGCAGCCTTTCGATGGAAGACTGTTCAGGAGCAGATAAAGTCCTGTGTCGAGAAGCTTAGGGAGGCAGAACTGGAATTAAAGCGGAATATTATGGAGGGTCTCAATACGGATCAGAATCAGCAAAATGTAGCTGTAATCAAGTCTAAATTGTTGGAATTTTTTGGGCAGGATCTGGCCGCTAAGTATTTGCAATATCGTACAACAATGTACAAATATGGGGAAAATTCAGGTAGAATTCTTGCTAAAAGGCTCCAACAGAAAAGCTTGTTAAATCGAATCACTAGAATTCAGGATCAGCAGGGTGTTATACAGGATACGCAGGAGGGGGTTATGGATGTGTTTCAGAAGTTTTACATCTCGTTATATATGGAAGAAAATGTTAGATCTCAGTCCGAGCCCCAGGTTGAGGGCTTTTTTCTGGATATTGGTACCCTCAAAGTTATAGTCGAACAGAATGAGGTTCTTTCTGCTCCAATTATGTGGGAGGAGCTTGAGTCAGCAATAAAATCGTTGGCTAATGGAAAGGCTGCTGGTCCTGATGCCATTCCGTTGGAATTCTATGGGGCATTTTGCTCAGAGATCCGTCAGGATATTTTATCAGTCTTTAGGGCAGCACAGGGGGGGGCTATACTGGAATCATGGCGGCAAACCACGATTGTTCTTTTTAAAAAGAAAGATAAACCTGAGCTAGACCCTTCATCTTTTCGTCCTATCTCTTTGATAAATACCGACAATAAGATATATTCTAAAATTTTATCTTCTAGTCTGGCAGAGGTAATTACGCCGTTAGTCTCTGTACGCCAGCACGGGTTTATCCCGGGTAGGGATACGGCCGACCATGTTCGGCGGGTTATTGCCCTATTGGATTGGGCTCAGGTAACTTCTTCTCCCCTCGGAGTGATCCTGTTGGACGCTGAGAAGGCGTTCGACAAGGTCTCTTGGGGGTTCTTATGGGCGGTGCTCCATTGGAAGGGTTTTAGTACTGAATTTATACAGGCTGTTCAGGCATTGTATACTTCCCCAGCTGCAACACTGCGTATTTCTGGTCAGGAGTCAAGGCCATTTAACATCAGCAGGGGCACCAGACAGGGGTGTCCCTGCTCGCCTCTCCTTTTTGCTCTGTACATTGATCCTTTTCTTAGTAAGATTGAACGTAAATCGGATATTTTGCCGATTAGGGTCAATGGTACAGAGTATAAGACGTTGGCCTATGCGGACGATATTGTTGTGTTAACTAGTGATGTTCGCTTTGCCTGTGCTGCCCTGGAGACTCTTGCTGAGCAATATGGTCTGTTATCAGGGTATAAGCTTAATGTCTCAAAGACTCAGGTTGTTCAATCAGCTGCTATGTGTCCTTCTGCTGCTCCGGTGGTTACGGAAGCAATTTATTTAGGGGTCAAAATTACTAATATTGTGGATAATATCCCTGATCTTAATATCCGCCCGGTGATTCAATCTGTTCATACTAAGCTGGAAAGATTGGATCATTTGCATCTTTCTTAACATGGTCGTTGCAACGTACTTAAAATGCTGGTTCTCCCAAAGTTCTTGTATTTATTCAGAACTATCCCATTAGAGTTTTCGCAAGTCAGTTTGGCCAGGGTTGATAGGATCTGTTATAGGTTTCTTTGGGGATATCGCCTCTCTCGCAGGGCAGCTAAGTGGATGTGCCTCCCTAGGATTCGTGGGGGGTGGGCGGTCCCGAATTTTTCATTATATTACTGGTCGGCCTTGCTGCAACATTTTGGGCTACCGTTGTTGGGAGATAGGGCAGAGGTTCCGCTCTCTAACAGACCTTCTATTTTTGAGATAGGTCTGGGTGAGGCTGCCAAGGGTATTCTAATGCGAATTCTTTAGCCAAGCTATTTTAAGAAAACAAGGTTTAAAGTTATTGGGGCTATGTTTTCAGTCTGGCGGAAAATTCGGCGCAAATGGTCAATTTCGAATATTAATTTCTATACGCCTTTTAATGCTGTCCGAGTTTTGCCCCCTATTTTTCAGGATCAGTTTATTTTCAGATGGCAGTTATTGGGTCTGTGGGATATAGGCGACTTAGGTTCTGGTGGGCAGCTGGCCTCTTTTTCTTTTTTAAGAGATAAGTTTCATTTAAATATTCATGACTTTTTCAAATACCTTCAGATTAGAAGTTTTATTGATAAATATCAACATGATACTCCTACAATGTTTGATAAACTCACCATAATTGAATTAATTCAAAGGAGGGCTAGAATAGGTATAATTTATCAATGTCTGCTATCTGATTTTTCGGATGACCTTGATTTACAAAATTCTAAGTGGGTGGGTAAATTGGGTAAGACTGGGGTGGATATGAGGCCCGCATTGGAATTAGCAAGCTATGTTTTAGTTTCTGGCAGTTTACGGACTCAAAGCTATATGGCAATGTTTGACTTATACTATACACCGGCGAAAATTGCAAAGTGGGGGGGCCGGAGGGGTGATTGTTGTGCTAGATGTGGGCTCCAAGCAGCTGACGCTGTACATATGTTTTACTCCTGTCCAAGACTAGGGCAATTTTTGTACGAAGTGGAGTGTTTTTTAAATTCGATGCTTAATATCTCGGTTACCATCTCTTCGGAGATGGTAATAATGGGGTGTGAAGGCACTGTGATGGTTGAAAGGACGAGATATACCTCTGCTTTTTTGTTTGTAGTCATGGCTATGATTCGTTTATGTATTACTTCACAATGGCTAAGCCCTGAAGCCCCTACGTTCTTTAATTGGAGAGCTAGGATGTTAGCTTTATATAATTTGGAGTCTTCAGTTTTTTATTAAGGGGGAGAAGGCGGCGGGAGTTAGCCTCTAAGGTCTGGGCCCCGTTAGAGGAATGGTTAAAGCAATGATCTTCAGTTTTGTCTGTTGTATCTCATTCCTTTTTCTCTTTATGGCCTTTTTTCTTTTTTTTTCTTTATTAGCCTTTTTTCTTTTTTTCTTTCTTTTTCTCTACACTGCGTGTATCATGTGTCTGGTTTTTGTATATAAGTATCCGTATCGGCTTTGTATGTTTTTGTAAATATGGCTTATCATGACTTGTTTTGTTTTCTAAAATAAAAAAATATTAAAAAAAATAAAAATAAAGAGTAAGTACATTGGCAGCCAACAACCTTCAAAAACTATAGCTATCAATTGAAGTATGGGCAAAGTAGCAAAAATGTGCAAAGTAGCAGGAAAACGGCAGCATAAGGGGAGCATATATTACATGTCCATAGACCAACTGACTCATAAATGATAAAGCAGATGATGACACAATTTGAGGTCACAAACGATGGAATAAAGTAAAATAAAATAAAATATCCGTGCTGCATCATAAAACCGTCTAAAATTCCAGAAACAGAGCCCTGATAAAAACCTAAGAAAAACCAAACAGTTAAAATCAGGTTAAAACCAGAGCACGAACCGGCTAAAAGAACGGTTAAAATAATGCTCACAACTGGAGTCATCTGTAAAAAAGTAGCTGTATACAGTAACGAATGACCACAGAGTACTCATAGGAAATTGTGCAAATCCTCTCCTGTATTGAGCCCGTTGGGCATCTTAGTGTCAAGCAGCAATATGTAATGAGATTCCAGTTGCCTCAATCTTTTTTCTCTGTTCCCACCTCTTGACAGTTTGGGTACCGCATCAATGACAAAATATCTTAACTCATTTAGGTTATTGTGGTGAACTAGTTTGAAATGTCGCGCCACAGGGTAACTAGGGTCAGAGTTCACGATAGCACAAAGGTGTTGTAAAATGCGAGTGAATACCTGTAACTTGGTGCTACCAACATATTTCAACTTGCAAGAACACTCAAGTATATACACTGCATGGTCCGTTTTGCAAGTGAAAAAAACTTTTATTTTAGTAGGATTGGATTCGAAGGCATTAGTGAACTCAAACGTTGTGGTGCCAAATTTACAGGCCCTACATGCTCTGCACTTAAAGAACCCTGTGCGTTTAGACAACCAAGTACCAGTCTTGGTTATCTCAGGACTAGTTCTAACCAAGGCATCCCTCATAGAGGGCGCCCGCCTGAATGTAACCTGCGGTAGATTAGGTACCAGTTGGGACATAGTGAGGTCAGTTTGGACAATAGGCCAGTTCTTATAAATAACCTTTCTTATTTCCTTGTCCTGACTGCAAAAAGTAGTAATCAACCGAACAGGAGCTGGGTCTTGGGAGGTAGTACTGATACTCAAAATTGCTTTACGCATGGTTTTGTTGGAAACTGTTCCCAAATATTCACTACGATTCAAACTGTTAGCTTTTGACAGTGCATACTTCAAGTCTTTGCTTTTATACCCACGGGCTAAAAATCTTTGAAAAAAGTCGTTCTGGCAACTCACAAGGTCACTGTTGGAACTACAAATTCGCCTTATACGTAAAAATTCCCCGTAAGGTATACTTTTCAATAAGTGATGGGGGTGAGAGCTCTGGGCATGCAGTATTGAATTACCCGCTGTAACTTTTCTGTGGAGCTTGGTTTGTAGTGTGTTATTCTCAATGTACAGTTCTACGTCCAGGAATTGAACCTTTTCCGAACTAATCTGAGCAGTAAATTCAAGGTTTAGTCTATTGTCATTAATACATTTCACGAATTCATTGGCTGATTCAATTTGCCCTTTCCAGATAATACAAATATCATCAATGAATCGCCACCATCGGATAACATGGGCTTCATACATATATATATTCACTGAAAAAACCATAGGTTTCAGGGACGTTATAGTTAGATGGACATTTCACTCGTACAAAACCAGAGAAATTCGGCCGTTATAGTTAGTAGAGCTAACTATAACTCGCGCACCCACAATGCACTGCTGATGATGTCACATATTACATCACTCATGACATAGTCAGTGACATCACTGATGACATCTCAAATGACATCACTGATGACATCACTGATGACATCATCCATGTGTGTTTCTTTAAAGTTTAAATATGTTTTATATATATATAGGCCAAGGTGTATTGAAGAATGAGTGGGTGTATAAGTGTCTGAATGGATGATTTAGTAGGTGTGTGACTAATTGTATAAGTGACTGATTAAGCGTATCTTACTGAATGCATGTGTTAGTGAGTAAACTGTGTAAATGTCTGTATCAGTCTGTCAGTTGGTGTATAAGCGGATGCATGGGTTGGTGAGTAGCTACATGACTCTCTATATGGGTTATTGATTGGTTGTCTGAGTATCTGTATGGGTGCCTGAGTGTCTTTGTGAGTGGGTGGGTGAGTGTGTGTATGGGTGTGTTGGTGAGTGAATGGATGTCCCAGTGGTATATGTGTGAGTAACTACATATTTGAAAGGCAGTATATGTGAGTTTTGGGGTATATAAATGACTATACGTGAGAGTGAGTGATTGTGAGAGTGGCTGTATGGATGAGTGTCTGCTTGTATGAGTGATTGTATAAGAGAGTAAGTATGTGTTAGTATTTGTATATTTAAGTGAGGTGGTCTGCGTATAACTGTATAGGTGAGTAAATGGGTGTGATTGATTCTTTTCATGACTGAGGAGGTGTGTGAGTAAGTCTATGGATGAGTGGCGGTGTGTGAGTGTATGTATAGGTGTATGAGTGCATATGATAGTGCTGTATTGATGAGTGACTGCATGTATGAGTTACTGTATGGATGAATGAGTGGATGTGTGTATGTAGACCTAAGAATCAGTGAGTGCGTATGTAGTAACTGGTATTGGTGTGTCTATGGTTTCGAAAATGGTAGTCTGTATTTTAGAGTGGGTGTATCAAAGGTTATATTAGGGTGTGAGGAGGTACATCAGATTATCACATGGATGATGTCATCAGTGATGTCGTGATGTCATTTGAGATGTCATCAGTGATGTCATCAGTGATGTCACTGACCATGTCATGAGTGATGTAATATGTGACGTCATCAGCAGTGCATTACAGGGGCGCGAGTTATAGTTAGCTCTACTACCTATAACGGCCGAATTTCTCTGGTTTTGTACGAGTGAAATGTCCAACTAACTATAACGTCCCTGAAACCTATGGTTTTTTCTGTGAATTTCTAAGGTTTTTTAAATGCAAATTTCTAACTATAACGTCCCTGAAACCTATGGTTTTTTCAGTGAATTTCAAAGGTTTTTTAAATGCTAATTTCTAACTATAACATAGCAGTCGCGTTTGCAGAGTGGTGGAGAAAGGTGAGTGTGGCCTTCAAACACCTTTTAGCAATCCCACTGTGTGGGATTTAGCGGAGGTAACAGGAGGGATAGTTAGCCCCCAACGTCAACCTTGGGGGCCAACTACCCCTTTTATTACCTCCAGTAAGTCCCACACAGCAGGATTGCTAACTTCTTATATCAGACCCCGCCCCCACCCTGCACCACTGTGCAAACGTGCCCCCTGGCACACTGTAAGTAGGGGGATCAAGTCCCCTTGAATCCTGAGGGTCCCTGGGGGCCAACTAGCCCACCAGGTACCTCCAGTAAGCGCCACAGAGCTGCGTTGCAAAGAGGTGTAAAAAGGGGCGTGGCCACAGACCACCTGTCTAACAGGTCGAGCAGGTCTTGCTCCAGGGTGATGATTTCTGCCCAGCAGTGAGTCAGCCGCAGTTGGGTGTGAAGCATGCCAGTGTTTTGGCGCTTACAGCACCGCACTCTCAGACAAAGCACCCGTTGCTCCCGCAGGGCATAGCCTCTGCCTGGTGTGAACACGCAAAACCAAAGGGGATGATGGACGGAGTGTTGAACATTGCAAGCACTCACCCCCAGTCAACTGATCTGGGTTTAATCCATCCTCATTCTTTAGCTCACTCTGCCACCCCAGTTCAGACATGGCCATATGCAAATCAGTCTGACCCTGTGCATCATGGGAACAGTCCAGCCTGAACTGCCAAGCCATGTCTTCCCTGGACCGGAAACAAGCATCCTGGGACCGGTTTCGGGTTCATAACCCTTATCAGCCAGGCTATCTTGAATCCAGTGGGAAAGTGAGCAAAGGACCCACGTCTGGGCATACCCTGCCAACTTAGGGCGAACTTAGCAAAACCAAAGGGGATGATGGACGGAGTGTTGAACATTGCAAGCACTCACCCCCAGTCAACTGATCTGGGTTTAATCCATCATCATTCTTTAGCTCACTCCGCCACCCCAGTTCAGACATGGCCATATGCAAATCAGTCTGACCCTGTGCCTCATGGGAACAGTCCAGCCCGAAGTGCCAAGCCATGTCTTCCCCGGACCGGAAACAAGCATCCTGGGACCGGTTTCGGGTTCATAACCCTCATCAGCCAGGCTATCTTGAATCCAGTGGCAAAGTGAGCAAGGGACCCACGTCTGGGCATACCCTGCCAACTTAGGGCGAACTTAGCAAAACCAAAGGGGATGATGGACGGAGTGTTGAACATTGCAAGCACTCACGCCCAGTCAACTGATCTGGGTTTAATCCATCATCATTCTTTAGCTGGTGTGAACACGCGGCAGAGGTGGAGCTGCACCCAGAACACGAGTGCTGCGGCCACTGCCTCCTCGCCAAAGATAGGGAGTCTGCGTTGCGGACGCTACTGCAGCAGTTACGGCCTGCTTGTGCCATAGTGGGGACTGAGATGGGAAGTAAATCAGGAGAGGTTAGGTAAGGAAAGTAGGAAACACAGAAAGAAAGTAAAACACTCATAGAAATGTAAAATAAACATACATGAAAAGTCAGAAAGTAATACAAATATAGTAAAGAAAAGGTGGGATTGGTAATGGGGTCAGAATAGGGTTGATTTGGATGGGCCCTAAGACGAAGATCAGAAAAAACACAGTGGAAAGCTAGTCAGGAGCAGGCTGGATAAAAAAAAATGGCCGTGCGCTCTTGTGCTCCCTGCAGTGCCATTTGTGCTGATTTTTCATCACGGTAGGCGCTACCAGTGTTAAAATAGGAGCGCTTGCAGCACTACATGCATTTTCCACTCGTTGGCGGAGCGTCGCAGAATCTTGCGGAGTACTTATGTGTGTGTGAATGAAATTCTGCAGGTTCTGCCCAGGCCTAACTTCTGCAAAACCTGTTTTTGAAGGGTTGTTTACTGGCTGTTTTTGTAAATTTTTGTTTTTAAACAAATGTCCTGGAGCAGGGGAAGGAGAACTTTGACATCTTTGCACACTGATAGAATATAGTAAAATAAAATCCAAACTCCCTAAAAACATACACAAATACTACACTACCTAACACTAAGTAAACACACAATTGATATAAGAACACATAAAATATACATATATTATCACATAAGTATTATAACCAATCCCTATAATCCTACCAAAATGTATAAAACAGAAACACAATGTACAACAAATCATAAAATAATCTTAAACAGCATCTACAATATTCAGACTGGCAAATTTATTTGCGATGTATTTTAAAAGACTATTGATCATGCTGTTCAATAGGCGATTCAATGAAATATACATACTTTACAAGTGTGAAAATACAAACAGCTGTGATCAAAATGTACAAAAAAACATACCCGAAGCCAAGAGGAATATAATCTGCCATGAATGCCTTTCACCCACTTGCTAACCTCTCCCATACTATAATAAACATATTCTGAATAGACCATGCCCATCTGCATGAAAGTCAGGTTCTCTCTGAATGAAACACATCCTGGGTTGCTTGTGTTTCGGTTCTGGGAGGACCTGGGCTGGTAATTGGGGCTGGAGTGTTCCGATTCGAGCAGGGTCAAGACTGATTTGCATATAGCAGGGTCTTAGCTGAGTTGGCATAGTGGGAAAAAGAACCAAGGGTTGGAATGCTAACCCGAGCAATTGTTGGTGGTTAGACTTATTGCAAGCATTTCTCCCATTTCCTTTTGTGTATGAAAATTCTGGGAATCAAAAAAAGTAGATCCAATACTCAACATAGCCATCTCCAAGACCACAGGGGACAACTCCAAATTTGGTGATAAGGTGGCCTGAGTGACCCTGATCTGGTACCAAAGAATTCCAAGTCAGGCAATGTATACTAGCTCCAAATCCAAAATGAGCATAAACAGAAGGCAGAATGGTCAATACCTAATGTACCAGCTCCTAGACCACCAAGGAGGCTCTTTGTAAGTCAGTTACCACAAGCTAATCCACAAACCTTAGACTTTATTGAGAGCATAAAAATATGCCTCAATGTTCATGACCCAAACGACATAATCCTTACTGTAAGAATCACAACAGGTACACAGAGTAGGTAAAGGTTAATCCACAACCTCCAAATGTAGCATGAAGCACTAAAGTATATAAGAACTATCAGAGCTAACCCCAGGACTACCACCTCAAACCCGAAGACAAAGAGAGAGCACAAGAGGAAGGTAGAGTGACCATGTTCTTATCCAAAGGCCCCAGAGTCGGCAAGGAACACTCCCGAACACCTCACACTCCCAGCACAGAAGGAGGAACGAAACAAAGCCAAAGTGACCAGGGTACCGCTCCCCAAACTGTAATACCAGAAAGGAGCATAAGAGGGAACTAGAGGGTGATCTACTTTAAATCCTTACCCAAAGTAGCAGGGGTTTAGATCTTACATACAGATACACCAAGCCTTTGTCCACTGGCAACCTAGCCTGCAGGAAGCATTCTTATAATCCAGAATGGCCTGGTCTACCTTTTCAGTCTCCCAACACAGCAGGGAGAACAAATTGGATCTAGAATTACCAGGGCTAAGCACCTCAAGCCTCAAGACCAAGGAGCACAAGAATGCACTAGAGTTACCAAATATTTATTCACAGGCTCCAAGCACACCATGGAGCACTCGCAATCCAAACTGGTCTTCATCTAACACCCCACACTACATGCTTAGTATGGAGTACAAGAGAAAGTAATCATGATCCAGGCTTAACACAGAACAGTAGAGAAGACAAGGGAAAACCAGACTTACCCAGGATTAATGCTCAAAATCTATACTCAGCATGGAACATTTTCAGAAACCGAGTGGCTATGGCCAAACACTCCTCACTCTATGTGTAGGAGTGAGTACAATAGGAAACAGAGTCTAATAACTGAAGCACTGAGACCAGGAGGGAGCATAAAAGGAAACCGGATAGACTAGGGAATAATTCACAAACCTTAAACCTAGCACGGAGCACCTGCCCAACATTGTCCCAGCATTCCAGACTCCCTGCCCAACAGGGGGTTTAGCACAAAGTCAAAATGAATAGTTAAACACCTCAAGACCAGCAGGGAGCATTAGAAAAAAACAGGATGACCAGAGCTTAAATTCCATGCTCATAGTTCAGAAAAGATCGCTCAAAGAAACCAGAGTGCATGTCACCAAACACTACAATTGCCTTTTCAGGAGTGAATATATGCAGGGAAGCCATAGCCATCTTCAATAGAGAGGACACAACCCTACACACAGTAACTATAAGCCCATCAAGGAGCACATTGGGGGTGTAAGGCATAGGTCATGTATAAACAAAAAAATGTCTGACTAAGTTGGAGGGCCAGAGAAAAAATATGAACCCACAACTCACAAATAAGCAGGGAGCAATAGGGGAACCGAAAAGCTAACTGCCAAACTAAATAGCGGTACTACAAAGTTGGACAATATAGTGTACCAGCAGAAATATTCTAAATTAGAACTTCCAAAAGAGGAGTGCACGATGCAGCTAAAGACTCATAACAAAAGAAGCCAACTGTAATACCCAGCCAAGGTGGGAGCTTTAAGTGATGATGGGTACCATTCGTAAGGTCCACAGGTAGTCTCAATCAGCAAGGAGGAGCAGAAAAGGAAAGGGAGGGAGGGAGGCTTCCCCTGAGACTGAAAATAGCATAGTATAAGGAATATACTGAAGAGTTCTTTATTCTTCTGAAACTATATAAAATTGTCACATCATAAAGATGAAAAGGCTTGTTAATCAGTAATAACATCCAGGGTCCGACTGGGATAGAAAATAGACCAAGACATCAAAATATAAGTGGCTTCAATTTGTGAATTGGATAGCTAGAACAGTGGCCCATATCTGCAAATTGGGTCAGTTTTGTACTTGTAAAGACATTCTGAAAAAATGTTTTGCAAAGTATGGAAGAGCGCATGGATTTAAGCTTCCAGCACACAATGCTTGTTTTAATTTTGAGGAAAAAAAGGTACACCTGTCCAATAAACAGGGCCACAAACAGCCCCAAAAAAGGCCAATGCACTGACTTCTCAGACCAGCTTTAGGGCCCTGCCTGCTTGCCCCACAGGCCGATTCGCCCATTATATTATCAGTACAGTGAGAGACAAATCCTATTTGCATTCGAATATATTTGAATCCTAGGGAAGATGGCAAAAACTTACCAAATACCTTAATTCAAATCGAAAAGAGTCTTTACCAACCAGGAGAGTTCCTGGGTAGAGAGTGCGATACTGAATAGTGGCATCCCCAAGAACACACCATCAGGCACATGCATCAAGGTAGGATTTTGCGAGTCCTTAATTGCGATTATTAAGGAATCGCAATTAAGGACTCGCAAAAGCCTATGCATGTAGGAATCGCTTTAAAAATAGCGATTCCTACACATTCCTTATTTGCGACTCGCAAATTGCGAGTCGCAAATAAGGAATGGATTCCCATTCATTCCAATGGGCCTACAGGCCCATAGGAATGAATGGGAAATTTCATGCGCAATTTGCGAGTACCAATTGGTACTCGCAAATTGCGCACGCAATTTCAAGGGTGCAAGGGTGTCAAAAGGACACCCTGTTGCACCCCTGAAATTGATCTGTGCACAAATGTAACATTAGTGTGTGCAACCTACAACTTTGAAAAATGCACTTTAGTGCATTTTTCAAAGTTTGTGCAAATTACCATGAAGTTCAACTTCATGGTAATTTGCGCCCCCTATTAGCGAAATCGCTACTTCAAAGTTGTTCTTGCATTGCATTTAAGGAATCGCAAAATACGATTCCTTAAATGCAATCGCAGTTTGAGAACTCGCAATTAATTGCGAATTCTCAAATTGTGAGTGCCTTGACCCTTCATGCATCGCAAATGCCTTTTTGCGGGCGCAAACGGCCCGATTTTTGCGAATCGCACCGTTTGCGCTCGCAAAATGGTTGATGCATGTACCTGAATGATCCATCAGTGAAATATATCATCTGCATTATTTTATAAATTCAAACTTATGCTGAACATTTTTTTCCAAGGTGTGCAGTCCTTATGCTGGGCTGTCGACTGTCACTTGCTTCTCCTCTCCTCAACATAGTCATGCTAATATTGATGACATGGACCATCTCTGTCCTTTTGCAGCATGAGAAAGAAGGGGAGGCTGAAGGCGGAGACTGCAATAAGGAGTGGGGGAGGCAGTGACAGGCAGACAGATACACAGAGCGCCTCGGAAAAGAGGGTCATTCTTGGACAATGGAGGGCTGGACACATCTGCTGCACATGAGTGAGAAGAAGGGAGGCTGGGTTAGACCCGCCACACCTAGCGCCTCGAGGGACTGTCTGGCACCCGGCTTCAGGGGTCTGCACCAAGCTCTCATCCGCCACTCTTGCACAGGTGATCATTGGCAGTGCCTCTGGTGGCTGCTCGAATATTGCTGCACCTCCTAAGCCCAAGCCATGGCCTCCACTGAAGAGTTGTGTATCTCGGAACTGCCCCCCCCCCAACCCTCCCCTCAAGCTGTTAGGGCTGGTGTGCTTCTATGGGCATTGGGACCATGCAGAGACAGCTGTAGTTATGGCCAACCACAAGTATTATTAAACAAAATAGAGGAACGAGGGCTTTTTAAGAGGCAGGTCCAGCATACATGCCCAATAGCAAGTGGATCAAGAAGTGGTATGCAGTTCCTAAAGGAGATAGGAAAGGGGGGGGAAGGAGGGACAGGATGGGGAGGGCAGAGAGAGAAGGGGATTGAGGGGAACCAGGTGGGTGAAGGATCAAAGGGGGGAGAGATCCAATAAGGAGCAAGGGCCCTCACACACCCCAATAGGTGTCATCCTTCATCATAGAGCAGCTCCTCGATGGGCCGGCACTGCAATGCCCAACGGGCCCCTCATGGGGGCTCTTTGCCGGAGGTCTTTAGATTAGAACACCAGGAGGCCCTATGTGTCGGGGTGGAGGGGCATAGAGTGGTGAGTAGAGTGGGTGCAAAACGTGTAATAAAAACTCTTGCACAGGTGATCATTAGCAGTGCCTCTGGTGGCTGCTCAAATATTGCTGCACCTCCTAAGCCCAAGCCATGGCCTCCACTGAAGAGTTGTGTATCTCGGAACCGCCCCCCCCACCCAACCCCGCCATTAAGCTGTTAGGGCTGATGTGCTTCTATGGGCATTGGGACCATGCAGATACAGCCTGTAGTTATGGCCAACCACAAGTATTACCTGACCAATACCCAAAATATTCCATTCACTGGAATTTCTACTACACCCTGCACAGTAGAGAGGGTGGCAAACCTTCACAAGTGAGACCTCTACAATAGAAGATGTTACAAAAACCCAGAGAGCGATGGAAGTTAGAAAGAAGCAGAGGGAAAATCAAGAGAGCTTGCCCAACCCATCTCCAGGCACAGTGATCCAGAAACACAACTGAGAAGCCCAACAACAGTCAGGACACACCACAGCCTAGCACAGCAATGATTCCAGGGAAGGAGCCCAAGAGCCTTCAGGGAAAAGAAAAGAAAAAAAAAGAAAAGAAATGTTGAGTAGTGAGACTTAACCCGGACAAGTCGACGAAGCAGTGCTTGGAATAAGAGACACAAAAACAGAATGATCTGGGGGCCTCCGCCGCTTTTATCGACCTTGTGAGAGGAGGGGCCTAAGAGGAGGGTTGAAAAAGTAGTGGAAGGAGGCCTGTTTCCAAGTTTTTCCTAGGTCTCGTGGTGTCTGGGTGGAGGTTGGCACATCTCAATTAATAAGTGCTGAGACTAGGGAGTTTTGAGGGTAATGTCTATTTCCATTGAGCGCTAAATAGAAGAATATAATCACTCATTATAGCAAAGGAATAGAAATGTGAATCTGCTGAATTTGCAACATATATAGCCGGACACACATGATAAACCATGAGGCTTAGATAAGAAATGTGCCTCAATTATGGAGTGCAACTATCAATAATATCTAGAACAATTGGTATACCTCTTTGACTTGTTAGTGATGCTAGTCCAACCAAAATGAGAAATGTCAAGATTTTATTTAAAGTTAATTAGTGTTTATTAATTTTAAAGAAAAACAAATTTAAGACAATGCTCATAGATAGATAGATAGATAGATAGATAGATAGATAGATAGATAGATAGATAGATAAGGACGGATGGATGACATTTTAATTATCAAATGTAGAACTACCTAGGAGCAATTAAAACAAAGCGCAGTGTTATTATCAGAAATATTTTGTTAAGCCATACCTGTACCTGACTGTACCTTCCTGAAATACCAACAATAACCAGACACATAACTATTTACCGGGTACTGCTATGTAATCCGCATACGTTGAAATGCATTGAGGTGTGATGTGCAGAACACAGGCCAGAAGTGTCAAACATATAACAATATGATGCACTGCGTGATGTTCTATCTACAACTATATACAAAAACAAGAGTTGATGGACAGAATGCAGAACAATGTCATACATTCACCCCAGTACAGAGATCTGGGCCTAAATCCATCGTTTTTTTGTTCACCATGCCATTCCAGTTTGAACCCAGCCATATGCAAATCAGTCTTGACCCTGTGCCTCATGGGAACAGTCCAGGCGAACATTAACAATCTTTACAAGCGATTTGCTTTTTCTAAAAAGAGTAAAATACGAGGAGAAATGAAAAATATTCGCCTGCTTAAGACCAGGTTATCCTGATTATAGTTTTGTCGCTGGGGCACGTCAAAAAGCAATGGGTGGTGCGGTGGAACGCCCACTGCAACACCCATTGTACACCCCTTTCATACTAAGTGCTGCATGAATAGGGGCATTATTTACACGGCGGCGTTAAGCCACGTTAACTGGCTTAACGCTGCCTTGTAAATAAGGCGAAGGACTTAACGGCACCAGAACGTCAGAAAAAGTGATGTTCTGGTGGTGTTACTCCTAGTAAGGATGCCCCCGGTCTCATTTCTAGGTTAGAGGTAACTGGAAATTTGCCAAGATCTTTAGATTCATCATCCTTCAATCTATCATTCCCCATGCCTCACTTAGAGTTGTGCTGATCCTTTGTTCTTAATGTCACGACATAAGCTGGTTCTCCTGCCAGGATCTCTTTGCTATTGGTATGCTCGCCACAGAATTGCCTGCTGGATGGACATCATTGCGAGACCCAATGTTCTTTTTCCTCTTCACTACTGCCACACCTTGCATCATAGTGAAAAAAGTGTGTCCCACAGGCTGGGAGAAAACTCCCTGTGCATGAGGGACGTATCCTTTAGTTTAGAATAAGAAACATTGTTAGGGTTTGATTCTGAAAAACAAAAGGAAATGTCAGCTTGACCACCATCACATTGTACAGCGCAATTGCAGTTTCTTAGATGCTCCTGTTGTGTCAATATACACTGTTTTGCCACAAATTCCTTGCTAAAGTGGTAGGGAACTCTAAACTACTGGGCTGGCAGGGTCGGGGACAAGCTCTAAATAAGCTCCAAAGGTAGAAATATTTACCTCATCAGGACCAAATAAATGAAAATACTGACTTTGCTACATTGCAGTGCTAATATGTGGGATTTTCTTTTGCAGTTTTTAGAGCACAAACATGGCTCAAAGGCGTTAGAGCGTTTTACAACACAACTAGTTTCTGTTGCACATTTTGTAAAAAAATTAAAGCACAGGGGGTTTGGCTAAATGACTTGCACAGAATCACAGGATGTTGAGCAGAGGCTAGGATTTAAAATCAGGTTCCCAATATTGGCCGCTCTAGTCTTCAGGCAACAGCTCCTCTCAGAATTAACTTTGTTGTTCTGGACTGGACTTCCAATTTTGAGTTACAGTGACATGCGCTTTGTTCATTTTGGAGATGATAGATCGAAAGAACAAGTGTAAAAAGAGGCGCAACTTGTTCATGGGACTGCTCTCAAACAAAAATAAGCATTGGCAAATCAAAAACACTTCCATATGCAGCACACGCAAATTGCACATGGTGAAAATGTTCCTGTTAATGTCTTCAAACCACATACGAAAAGCGTGGGGGGTCGAGTGGGGTGTTAGGTGCGGGTGTGGTGTGTGTGTGTGTATGTATGTGTGTATGCGCAGTCCTATGCAAATGCAAACAGACATATGCAATTAAGGTAATGTTGCATTTCCAACTCTTTCCAACCTACATATTGTCAGCTATTCACAGCCTGCCTTTGTTTTCAAAATGTACACACATACAAATTAAACTGTGCACAATAAGCAATGTGAGATGCATCTCCTACATTTTGTTTATGTGAACCATGTGTATTTTGCAAACACTCAAGGGATGCTTTCAAACACAAGTGAGCCCATTTGCAATAATTTGGATTCATCTTTGAAAATCCCTGCCCCTTTCGTGTTTTGCTCTTCTTCCTTAACCCCTTTGCTGCCAGGCCTTTTCCCCGCCCTGTGCCAAGCCCTTGTTTGGCTATTTGGGGTAGTTCGCACCTTAGACCCCAATAACCTTTTGTCCACATATGGTATCCATGATAAAAGTGTGTCCTTTTATTTCCAACATCCTGAGGATTCTAAAGGTGCCAAGGGCTGCTTTTAAAACAAAAGATTTCCATTTTTGAACAACTTCAGTGAAGATTAGCAGTGGTTTGCTGCATCGCAGCCTATTTCCCCAGACGTTGCCTCTCTAATTTCCAAAGGGGAACGGATGCAAGGTGGTGCCCCTTCCCCCTTTGCGATCAGTCATCACACCAACACGGGGCACTGTAACTGACCAATGACTTGCAAACAGAAATATGGTTTCAAATCTTTAATACTTATTTACCAAATTCCAATTTGAAAGAAATGCCCAAAACATGTGCCTTCCATTTTGGGGATCAGTAATAATTTTTAAACCCATTTTATGAATTGGAAACTTTTCCAAATTTGCAAAATGGGTCTGCAAAATTAGTAAAAGTGATTTCCAGATTCGAACCGTGCACTTCAATGATTCACAGGGTTGCGACCACGAAATCACTTAGTACATCTGGGACCCTATTACAGAAAGGGCGCACTTTTTCTGTTTGCACCACCCCGCACCTTTAAGCAGGTGCCCCGGGCGCAAACAGGGAAGGTGCACCCTATTATGTTGAATGCGCTGCCCTCAGGGCAGAGCATTCAAGTTAAATACTTAGCAGCTGTTTAAAAGCTGCTCCATGTTTCTCTGTGCAGGGGGCAACCTGCCTGCATTTTTGAGAGGGACTAGAGGTCCCCCTTGCATGTGGGTGCAGTGAGTGACTGCATCCACCTGCAAGGGGATGTCGAGGGGGGTCCATGGGACTTCCTTTTCATTCCTCTAGATTGCTACCTTTTGAATGCGCACTTTCAGAGCACCTCCTAAAATAACTGCTGTAGCGTTACTGGGCCAAATTACTTCCCTCACTTTGTGTCTTTGCACTACACCTCACAGTCACTTACTTAGTCCTCTGATGAATCTTTTAACCATGCCGAGAAGGGTCGGATATAAGGAATCCCATCCAGTTATCCAATGAGGACCAGGAATTGGGTAACTGGCCTACAGACTGGTAATTAAACTCATTTATATAACTCTCAAGACTAGGCTATACAAATACAAAATTACCACAGCTAGACCAAATCTCCTGAAGAAATTCAGTCAGGCTAGAATCATGCAGAGCAACAGTTCAGTTAGAGCAATGAAAAATAGTAACATCAGTATGTGTTGACCAGGGATCTCTTTACTCGAATTCACATCCCTCGTTAATGCTCAGATTAGAATGCACAATCAATAATTGGAGACAAATCATAGAGAGACTGAAACAGGGTTTAAGGGTGGTTAGATTTTATCAGTAAATTAAGAAGTAAATACATCATTATCAGGCATTTGAATTTTGGAGTGCAAATAATCAATTTAATCTCTTTCGATCCATCAATTACCAAAGTTCAAGAGGAAGAGTTCAGGAAAAGGGCATGAATCATCTCAGCTCAAAGCTCTGCGTCAGCCAAAAATGTCCGCAAATTTGCAAAGAATCAAAGTCTTCCGTGGAGGGTGGCAATATGGCAAAAATGACAGGAAAATACCAAACAACAAAATGGCAGAATGGCAAAAAATGGCACAGTTCTCATCACTCCAAGGTATGAAATAAGTTCTCAAGTTTGGGTGACACCCCCTGGGTCACCCCATCTGGTCAGACCACTCAGTCAATTGGTCAATTCCTATAGGATGATCGTCATGCAGCATAAGGAAGACACATTTTATGGAAAATAGGTGGTGATCATCAGATAAGCTGTCGAACCATTCAAAATTGCAAGGTGTGAACAAAAGTCCTTTAACAGCAGCTCATGAGTACGTATAAGAGGACAGTTTCTCAATGCAGATGTTCCTAATGTAACGATTTAGTAACAAGTAGGCCTAGCATGAGCATGGAAACTCTCCTTGTGACACATAGTTTTGCCTCACATTGCAAGTCGTTCGTTCGTTCAATTAACTTTATTCGACCTTAACCATTAAGATCATAAAAGTGTAATAAGTCATACATACAATCAATAATATATCACATTTCCATAGCATAATAATCAATAATTACAGATAAAAACGAGGTAAAAAGAAAAAACAATATTAAAAAACAATTACATTAATTTAAAATGTAAAAGATACATACTAGACTGTGCCATCATCAGTTAAGGTGCAAGCAATGGGCGAATCAGTCTCCGGTTTACTAGGGCCAGACATAGATAGGACGCAAGGGAAAAACATACATAGGGATCAGGTAGCATTTGGAGAAAAAACAGAGCTGGACGACATTGGGCAAATTTGTATTTCTGAAATATTGGGCAAATATACTTTTTGCGCTCAGTAGTATCAACTTTACAGAATAATATAAAATGAAGATTGGACTGAGGGGAGGTACCATTGCATGGACATGCTGGCTGTTCATTAATTGAGTACACTCCCGAGAGGAAGCCCAACATACAAGGAATGAGATTTAATCTAAAACGTACTAATACATATCGGAGACAAATGTTGGTCACAGCAACCAAGTATGAGTTTGGGCCCTCGGGGACGGAAGGCAGTACCAGGTACAATGCTACTATGGTTTTGTTACGATTAGATGCATATCTCTTATTTTCACTGAAAGTTTGAAAGCGCGATTTAATTTCAGCTTTTGGGATTTTCTGACAGTTAAGAGGTTCATTATATAATACTTCTAGGCCCAGACTTACTAATGTTCCTCTTACATATTTGAGCCATGGGGCCTTGTGGGCCTGTTCACAGTCGTGGCAATCCTTGATCATGTTTTGGGTTAGGCCCACCGTGTCCCTTTGCCAGATTGAATGCCATAATAAAACTGGCACAAGTGATGTGACGTCTGTTATATATGGTACATTCAATTCATGATGCATTGTATAGCTTGAACAACTATTAGGTAGGGATAATAGTTTTTTAAAGAAACAATCTTCTAATCGTTGTAGGTGATCAGCCTTCGATGCTCCCCAAATTCCAGCTCTATATGTCGCGGAAGAAATGGCCTTAGCAGAATAGATCTTTTTAATTGGCTCTAATGGCTTAGTGCCCAATTTTTTTATAAACGAGAACATAGCCACAGTACACTTCTCTAGGGCATTGCATCTATTTGTTATCATATTTGCCCATGTTCCCCTACTATTAAAAAGTACACCCAGGTATAAAAAGGACTTAGGGGGTGATTACGATGGTGGGCGGACTTGGTCCGCCCGCCATTGTATGGGTGTTTGGGACCGCCCGCCAGACATGCGGCGGTCCCACCATTGCGATTAGGATGCGGCCGCCATACTGGCGGACGCATCCTGGGCCTTTGACATTGCGGGCGGTGCTGCTGGCTGCAGCACCGCACGCAATGTCAAAAGTGCGTGCACAGCATTTCCCAGCACTACGTGGCAGGCACCACGCGGTGCCTGCCACTTGGTGCATGGAAATGAGGGGGGGTACCATGGGTACCCCCAGTGCAGCAACACCCCCCCATAAGGGGGGCCCGCAACGGGCCCCCAAACCCAATCCCCGCCAGCCTTTCCATGGCGGCATCGCCGCCATGGAAAGGCCTTTTTGGACCCACATCCTAATGTGGTGGACAGTGCCTGCTGGGAACCGCCACCATAATAGTGGAACTGCTCCGTCCGCTAGGCAATCGGTGCGATTGCCTTTGGCCGTAAAGCGGCGGACGGACTTTGCGTCCGCCACGGTACCCACCGCCATCCTAATTTGGCAGTGGGTAAATCGCTATGTGATTGTGGAAGGACCGCCACCGCCGGTCCGGCGGTGGCGGTCCTTCCGCCATCATAATGACCCCCTTAGTTATTTCCACTTTCCGTGCTGCGAGATAAAATGAGGGATTTTTTTTGGTTGCTTTCCCACAATTAAAATAAAAGTTTTCGACTCATTCACCTTTAGATGCAAGGAGGCCATAAAAGATACATAGTTATTGATCAGCGTTTGAAGAGCTATGCCAGTCCTTACAATTAAAACAGCGTCATCGACATAGAGCAAGATGGAGATCCGCTTTTTGTTTATCATGGGGACGTCAATTGTGGGTTGATCCACTGCTGCTTCAACGCCATTAGTATACAGTGAAAACAGAAAGGGGGCTAACACGCATCCCTGCCTGACACCCCTCAGAATAAGGAATGATCTAGTGCATTCACCCTGGCTACCAAACCTAACGCATGCAGTACATTGAGAATATAATTGACAGATGAAAAATATTATGTTATCATCAACCCCCATGTCTTTCAAGATAATCCACAGTTTGCTGTGTAAAACAGAGTAGTAAGCTGCCGAGAGGTCCATAAACCCCATATAAATGGTTCCTTCTTTAATTTGAGTGTACTTAGTTGCAATTAAATTCAGGTTTAGGCACTGATCCAAAGTGCCCATCCCTTTCTTAAAACCATACTGCACCAGTATTAAAATATTTTTTTCAATCGCCCATTCTTCTAATCTGTTTAAAAGCAGACGACCCATTAGTTTTAAGGTTCCATACAAAAGTGAGATGGGTCTATAGTTCTTAGGCAGTGACTTGTCTCCTTTTTTATGGATTGGCCCAATGGTAGTCGCTTTCCATGATGCAGGACGGCCCGCTATAGTAATTGCGTTGAACACGTTTGTTAAAAGCGGGACCCAAAGCTCTGGGATATCAAAAAAGAAGTCGACTGTGGCCCTGTCCGGGCCTGGGGCTTTAGAGCCATTGCTTTGCATCAGGCCACATTTCACTTCTGCCATAGAGCAGACAATGGGGGTACATACATCCATATTTAATACAACTTTGTTTAAACGTTCCCCAGTTGGGACTAGGCCAAAAATACTTGAGTAATGGTCCACCCATTCACCCTCTCCCACATGGGTCTCTAAGGAAGGGCCTGCGTCTTGGTTCAAAAAGGGATAATTAACTACGGCCCAAAATTCCTTTGAGTCTATTAGCAGTGCTGCACATTGTAGATTGGCCCAAGCCTCCTCTTTTAATGTTTTCAACCTAAGTCGTCTACATTCCTTATAGTGGGTACGGACAGAAGCAACCAATTCTTTATCTCTTGGCCTCCCTTTTAGTACTTTATGTAGATTACTGAGAGCTTTAGTACAGGCTGTATCAAACCAGTGCGGGCCGTGGATTGTGGTTTCTTATTACGTGAGCATAAGTTACTTTCCACTGCCTTAAGAAGTGGAACAAAAGCCTCTACAATAATCAGTGGGTCACTATTCAAATCGATGCAGGTTATGAGTTCCTGCTGGCTGTGGCCAATTATATTAGGAACAAATACATCCTTATTTATCATTGCCCATTTAAGTACAATGCCATTTCTTCTAGCTATTGTTGGCAGTTGCACTCTTCTTTCAGACTGGTTAAAGGGGTTATTCCATTGAATCTGGAAGGAGAGTGCAGCATGATCGCTAAAATTTAAACCAAGTACTTCAATCTGGTTAAATAGGGGCTTTAAAATAAGTGCAGCCGACAAATAGTCTAACGTGGAGCCATGTATGGTGTCCCCGAAGGTTTTTTCCAGGGTACCTGAGGACTCATCGATAGGGTTAAGTATAACCAGGTTTCGCACAATCAAGAGCCTGTTTAATTCTTCCCCATAGGGTGTATGCGAAACATGTGTTGGTACTTCGCCTTCATCATCAGCCCGCAAACAGGTTTTCAAATCTTTGAGCAACTATAGGAATTAAAGTCACCCATCCAGACTATGTTCAAAGGATGGTGGTGAGTAATTATAGCCCTGTCGATAGCCCCTTCTAATAATTCAATTACCTCTGCCATGTTACCCTCAAAATTATTATTATAGAAATTAATTATCATGATATCCTCTTCCCCTGGGCCACTGCACACTATGATGTGAAAGTAAGTAGACTGAACATCAGTCTGGTAAATTTTTACACATAATGTGTTTCTAAGCAGAGTCAATAAACCCCCCTCGCTCGGCCTGACCGTGATGGAATAGCAGGGGTTTGAATTGAACGGTATCCGTTAATATGAACATCCCCCACTTCCCAGGTTTCTTGCAAACATACTAAGGGGTCGATTCCGATCTCGGTCGGTAGGGCTCCGAATCGGATTCGGCTTTACCGGATCCGAGTCGGAGGTTTTGTTTCCGACCGAGTCGTACTGAGGTGCGGACGCCCAAGTACGATGCGATTGAACGCGAAATCGCCGACCTACTCGTTTCCGGGTGCGAACCACTCCGTCCGACTCGTTCGCACTCGATTCGTACCGCGCAACGGAGACGTTTTACGACCGAGCCAGTACGATGCACGATCCGGACAGCCGGATCGAGTCGGAGCCTCCGACACAAAAAAGCTCTCGGAAGCGGATTCTGGGGGTCCGTGCCGGACCCCCCTTCACCCGTAGCCGTACGGGTCGGACACAGGGGGGACCCATGGGTCCCCCCTATACATGTGTGTACGGTGCAGATGGCACCAACGCGTACCCACTACAGGGGGCCCCCTTGTGCGCAACGTACCCATTGAGTCAATGGGAGCCCATGTACGCGTCATACGGCCGGCTCCCATTGACTTCAATGGGAGTCCGGCAGCATACGGCCGCATCGTACTCGCTCGGTCGGACTGCAGGGGTCCGGCTCGGTCGGAAAACAATCCGGATCCGGATCGGTCAGAGAGCTTTCCGACCCAGATCGGAATCAGCACCTAAATCGTAACGTTCAATAATTCTAATCCAATCATCATTAATTAACTTCGATCTGAGTCCTGCTATATTCCAACTTAAAATTCTGACCATACCTTCTCTCAGGTCCGGCGGGTGATTAAGTATTAGAGAGACTCCCTCCTTCTGTTCACAACTTTGCAGTAAGTGCTGGGTTTCCCTATCCCCCTCCTGTCAATAGCAGGATTCAAGCCCTTCCAGAGCCGCAAATTTGTTAACCAGCGGGATTGCAGATATCTGATTCCATGTTTCCTGGATGGCCAGGAAAGCGGGGGGAGGTTGGATATCTAATGTGTTAACCATTCTGCTCCCTGTATGCTTTAACCCCCGTGGTCTAAAAAAGAAGCCCAGTGGGACAGCATAGATTTGCGTAGACAAGGTGGGGGCACTAGGGAGCCTATCCAGAAGGTATTTCACAAGGTATTGATTGTTAAAGTTAATAACTATACAGTCCCCCCACTTGTTTTCAGGGAATAGCCCAGCCATTGCACTCTTCTGGCCATAATTATATGATTTGCGATGGAGGGGCAATCGTAGGAATCAATGAACTTGGATAACCAATGTAAAGGTAAACAGTCTAAATATTGAGTTTTTTATGTCGACCTGCACTAATATCGAGTGCAGAAAATCATGATACAAAAATATCGACTGTCAGAATATCATGGTCAAGAATATCGAGTCTAAGGTAAGTAATATTGTTTTTAACAAGATCGAAGTCATTAATATCGTTTTAAAAAATATCGAAGTCATTAATATCGTTTGCAAAAATATAGTTGTTAAAAATATCGTTTTTTTAGTTAGTGTTATGTATTTTAGTATGTATTTTAAATGTATGTGTTCTATTTTTTTGTCTAAGTATTGTATTTGTTTTTTAATATATTTGTTACATTTTTAGAAGTTATTAATTTTATTTTTATAAAATTTTGCATTTTAGTGCCCTAGCAGGTTGTGGGTTTATAGGGGAATAGGGTAGGAAGTAATTTATTTATAATTAATTTATTAATAATTTTTAGAAGTAATTAATTTTATTTTAATTAAATTTTGCGTTTTAGTTCCGTAGCGGGTTGTGGGTTTATAGGGGAATATGGTGGGAAGTAATTTAATTATTATTAATTTATTAATATTTTTCATTAATTAATATTTATGTATTTAATATTTTATATTGTTAATTGTGGGAATTAATTTATTATTAATTATTTATTATTGGTTATTAATTATTATTAATTCATTGGCAATTATGTTAATGGTGTCATTTTTCTTTTAGGAGTGTGTTGTGGGTTGATAGGGAGTAGGGTGGGAAGTAATTTAATTATAATCAAATAATTAATATTTCTTATTAATTTATATTTATGTATTTAATATTTTATATTGTTAATTGTGGTAATTAATTTATTATTAAATATTTATTAATTTGTTGTTAATTATTATTGATTAATTGGTAATTATGTTAAATGTGTCATTTTTTTAGGAGTGTGTTGTGGGTTGACAGGGGAGTAGGGTGGGAAGTAATTAAACTTTAATACATTTTTTAATATTTATAATATGTTATGTTATGTTATTTTGAATTTGTAAGGCGTAACAGCTACCCAAAGGGTTTCCCGGCGCCAGCCTGAGAAGGACAGAGCAAGAAAAATGTTAAGTAAGCGAATTTTGGACCAGTAAGCAGATAAAATTATTGATCAAATAACCACGTCTTTACCGATTTGCGAAATTTCACATAGGCGGTTTCAATGCGAAGAGAGAGGGGGAGAGAGTTCCACAGTGAAGGGCCCACGTAAGCAAAAGAGCGGCCCCCCCATGCGAGAAAGTTTGATCCTTGGCACCGAGAATTTCGCCTGAGTGGAGGATCTAAGGGAACGCAGTGGCTGATAGGGGTGTACTAAAGCTTGTAGATACTGAGGGGCTGTACCAGATTTGATTTTGAACATAAGGGTCAGAGCTTTAAACTTAATCCGGTTCTCCACCCTAAGCCAGTGGAGATCTCTTAGGGGTCCAGAAATAGAGGCCGCTCTAGGAAGCTGACAGAGCAGTCTGGCCGCGGTGTTCTGCACTATCTGCAGCTTACGGATCACGTCCTTATTGGCCCCAAGAAAAAGAACGTTACCGTAGTCCAGTCTAGAGGTGACCATGGCCTGGACTACGGTTTTTTGAGTAGAGCAAGGTAGCATCCACACAATTTTCCTAAGCCATTTCAAGATGGTGAAGCAGGTTGCAGCAACCTTAACGGCTTGTTGACGCATAGAAAGTTGGTCGTCAAGAATAAAGCCAAGGTTGCGGACATGTTGGGCGGGCTGGGGCAGGTCGCCCATTTCCACAGGCCAATGTTGGCAGCCCCAGAGATCTTTATTTTTCCCCAGAATTAAGATTAAGACCTCTGTTTTTTCACCGTTCAGTTTAAGAAAGTTTGTTTGCATCCAAGATGCAATTTTGCGCAGTCCTATGCGGAGAGCCGATGGCTCAGACTCTCTTTCCGGGGAGAGAGAAAAGATAATCTGGGTGTCGTCTGCATAAGAAAACAGGGACAACCCAGCTTCTTCCACAATGTCTGCCAAAGGTCTGACGTAGATATTAAATAACAGAGGACTGAGAATAGAGCCCTGGAGTACTCCTTAGGGAGAGGAGTAGTTTTTAGAACTGGCCGTGGGGGAGAAAACTTGGAATGTTCGGTCTGTAAGGAAAGAAGTGAGCCAATTTAATGCTGAACCTGTAATGCCCAGAGAGTGTAAAGCTTTTAATAGCACGGTGTGAGACACCGTGTCAAAAGCCGCGCTCAGATCTAATAGAATAAGAGCAGATAAGATATTTATTTAATGGTATTTTATAGTGTTAATTGTTGTGAATTAATTTATTATTAATTGTTTATATTTTGCTTGTTAATTGTTATTAAATAATTAATTAATTCTTAAAATTATGTTAATTGTGTCATGTTTTACGACATTGGTGGTGTCATTTATAGGGGAATATGGTGGGAGGTAAAATATTTATAATTAAATAATTATTTGTTAATTAATGCTAATTAATTAATTAAATATTAAATATGCTAATTGTGGAATAATTTTGATGTGTGAGTTGTGGCGTTTATAGCTGTAAATGTTGGAAAGATTTTTTTTAAAAAATAATTAATGATTTGTTGTTAATTGTTATTAATTTATTTATGTAAAATTAGTTATGGAAATTGTGTAAATATTTTTAGGTGTGTGTTTTGGTGTTTATTGGGGTAGAGGGTTGAAAGTAATATACTTTAAATAAATTAATCATTAGTTGATCTGTAATAATCATTTATTAATTGATAAATATTGTTAGTAATTGTTTTGTTTTATTTTGTTTGGGGATTTAGGTTCAATAGCTGTAATGTTTTGTTTTATCCCCTCCGCTATCCAACACTTTCCCTACTGTTGCACTCATTGGAGTGGGAATAGTCATTTATTCCCCTCCACTATCCAACACTTTCCCTACTGTTGCACTCCCTGGAGTGGGAATAGTAATTTTTACCCCTACGCTATCCAACACTTTCTCTAACGTTGTATTTGTTGGAGTGGGAATAGTAATTTTTACCACTCCGCTATCCAACACTTTCACTACTGTTGCACTCCCTGGAGAGGGAATAGTAATTTTATCCACTACGCTATCCAACACTTTCCCTACTGTTGCACTCATTGGAGTGGGAATAGTAAATTATTCCCCTCCGCTATCCAGCACTTTCCCTACTGTTGCACTCGCTGGAGTGGGAATATTAATTTTTACCCCTACGCTATCCAACACTTTCCCTACTGTTGCACTCGCTGGAGTGGGAATAGTAATTTTTACCCCTCCGCTATCCAACACTTTCCCTACTGTTGCACTCGCTGGAGTGGGAATAGTAATTTTTACCCCTACGCTATCCAACACTTTATCTACTGTTGCACTCGCTGGAGTGGGAATAGTAATTTTTATGTCTCCGCTATCCACCACTTTCCCTACTGTTGCACTTGCTGGAGTGGGAATAGTCATTTTTTCCCCTTCGCTATCCAACACTTTCCCTACTGTTGCACTCATTGGAGTGGGAATAGTAAATTATTCCCCTGTGCTATCCAACACTTTCCCTACTGTTGCATTAATTGGAGTGGGAATAGTCAATTATTCCCCTCCGCTATCCAACACTTTCCCTACTGTTGCACTCGCTGGAGTGGGAATAGTAATTTTTACCCCTACGCCATCCAACACTTTCCCTACTGTTGCACTCGCTGGAGTGGGAATAGTAATTTTTACCCCTCCGCTATCCAACACTTTCCCTACTGGTGCACTCCCTGGAGTGGGAATAGTAATTTTATCCCCTACGCTATCCAACACTTTCCCTACTGTTGCACTCATTGGAGTGGGAATAGTAATTTTTACCCCTACGCTATCCAACACTTTCCCTGCTGTTGCACTCGCTGGAGTGGGAATAGTAATTTTTTCCCCTCCGCTATCCAACACTTTCTCTACTGTTGCACTCATTGGAGTGGGAATAGTAAATTATTCCCCTCCGCTATCCAACACTTTCCCTACTGTTGCATTCATTGGAGTGGGAATAGTAAATTATTCCCCTCCGCTATCCAACACTTTCCCTACTGTTGCACTCGCTGGAGTGGGAATAGTAATTTTTAACCCTCCGTTATCCAACACTTTCCCTACTGTTGCACTCGCTGGAGTGGGAATAGTAAATTATTCCCCTCCGCTATCCAACACTTTCCCTACTGTTGCACTTGCTGGAGTGGGAATAGTAATTTATTCACCTCCGCTATCCAACACTTTCCCTACTGTTGTACTCAATGTAGTGTAAAATGTAGTTTTAAAAAATAATAAATATTTTAACATTTTAATTTATAATATATACATATATATATTTTTTTTATGTTACAGGTGTATGTATATATATTTATGTATTTATAATTTTTAATATATTTCTAACATTTTATAATTTATTAAAATAATTATTTCTTAATTATTATTAATTAAATATATATATTACATTTTATATATGTATGTTTAATTCATTTTTACATTACATTTATTACTTACAATTGTTAACAATTTCTAATACTTCTAAATATTTTTTTAAAGTTATATGTATTATTTAATTTATTTTACATTATTTTTTATACATTAAAAAAAAAAAGCGATATTTTGTACTTCGGTATTTTTAACAACAATATTTTTTTCCGATATTTTAGTACTTACCATTATGAAGATAGGATGTCGATATTTTTGACATCGATATTTATGTCCCGATATTTTGGGAACACAATATTTTGTAACTCGATATTTTGTCATTGATCCCAATGTAAAGACTTAGGGGCCCATTACGATGGCGGGCGGAAGCACAACCGCCGTGCTGGCGGATGCAAAAACCACCAGTTACCGCCGGCACGCAGCAGTCCACACGCCCGCCCAATTACGATGCGAAAAGCAGGCCAGACACCGCCGGCAAGCCAGCAACACCGTCCGCCATCAAAGTGCGCCCGCACACGTAGCGGCGCAGCACAACTGACACACACCGTCCGACGAAACACGTCCCGCCCGGCGCATAAATTACGATGCCGCAAACAAACGGCTCCCACGGCAAAGAGACACCGCACGTGAAAGAGAGGCGGAAACACGGACGCAGAGCACGGACAACGAAGAAGCGGCACCCCGGGCATGAATCCAGCACTGCAGGCCCTTCCCATGCTTCTGCTGATGCACCACCAAGGACGCAACGTACCGCGGAGACGCAGGTAGGCACACACACAACAAGTGCACGCAAACAGCGCACACAGTGCAAGGTCGGAAAAGCGGACAACCCCCACCAGCGCGTGCACACTACACATCCACCATTGCATCCACATATGACACACAGGCCAAATCCTAACATCGCGGAACACATGTGTACACACCACCTGGGACTAGGAACCAACCACCCCGTCACGGCCCCAAAGCGCCGATGACGCCGCCACACATGCGCACAACGCAGAGGCCAACCGCAGCGCCATGCATGCGTCGCACACAGACACAGGGACACAACCAAGCAGCACACACACCAGCCCCACCCCGAACGCACATGACACGTGACAGGCCTGCCACAGACATGTCCCCAACGCCCAATTCACGGACAACACCCAACGCCACACAACCGACGCACACATGTCAGTGAAGTCACGCAACAGCAGGACACACCCCAGTGTAACAAACATGGCGAAGCACACAGCGGCGGCAACACCAACTAGGAGAAGCAGGGCCCCTTCGGGAAGAGGAACGCCAGTACCACACTGAAAAACCCATACCACCCTGCACATATGAACAAGACACATGAAACGGAACACCAAAGAGCCCGGTGACCGACAACAGGTGGCCCAAGAATTACATCCACACACAAGGCCCAACGCAGAGCGGAAAGGCAGGCTGCCGCCCACACAAGGGAGAGCAGACAGCACTGAATGACCTTCCATTCCAACACCGAAACCACAGCCCTACGACAGAAGCCGGTGAATACAGCCATTGTCCAAGAATAGACCAACACAGGCATGCCGAGGAGACCGACCACAGGGCAGATAGCGCATATCACAGAAGCACACAACGGACGGGGAAGAAAGAAGAAAACACTCCCCCATGTCGGCCACATGCAAGTTAATTGGAAGGAGTCACACAGCACTGACCTTGAACTGTCTGAGAAGCATGTGGGAAGAGGGCCCGTGTCCCCCAAACAAGCCAACAGAACACAAGTCCTGTCTCCCTACGACTACACAGAGCTCACAGCAACCTCGGAGCGTGCACATTGCAGACTGCACACACAGCCGGAGCACGCCACCACAACGCACCGCTGCGAAATGGCAACCGCAACACACCTACCCAACTACGCCGAACAGCTCAAGCTGTACAAAACCAACCTGTTTCATACATTGGGATGCGATCTCCTGTCCCTGCTGAACGTAAGTTACCGACTGACTTACCGCATCACATTGTTCAGCTGCGTCATGCCCGTCTTCTACTGTCGGAGGTGTCCCTACCAGCATCCCGTGGAGATATGCCTCTCCAACCCGGCATGTCTGAAGGCGGACCTGCTACCACTACTCCTCCCTCTGGACGCACACGACAGGGCCTGCTCTGCCTATGGGGGCATGGCGTATGTGGCCAACATCGCACCCGCACTGAAATGGGACCACTGTGCCTCCACACGACGGATCATCGAGAACAGCTACATCGAATGTCACCCAGCATGCCCCATCATGGTCCTCCAAGGGACAACTTACGAACAACACCTTGACAGCCACCATCCGCTACATTGGCTGGCAAACATGTACACCACCAATGACATGGAAGCCCTGCTGGACGGCATCGCATACCTGACAACCTGTAAATACGTCGGACCACAACGCAGGTTCCCCGAGTGACCTATGAAGTCCAACCCCGCACCCATGCTCAGCTTCCGCACGGATCTGGCCAGTCACCACCACAACAGCCATACCAAACGACCGGCAACTGTAACCACACCATCAACGACATCGCCATGACATCGGATATGACCGGGACATGCACACTGTTCCCCATCACATCCAGGAACACCGCATGCATCGTGGGAGGCAGTGGCATGGGCTCTGTGCATCGCACCCACATGGACGGAACTGCACGAACAACCAGGACACGACATGGATCCAGCGCACATGGACACACACACCGCTCAGTGGACATGAATAGGTCGCCTGGAGTCTGTGGGTGCTGCACCCCTCCCACCCCGCCCCGGGAATCCCATACCAGGACCTTTGCATGGACGACAAGTGCATACAACAACAACACGACCCCAGTGACTGTGACATGTCCAGTAACCACCACAGTGCAACAACAAGTGGCACGCCGCTGCATGCACGCAAGCACATGCCCTGATGTCATCTCACATGCACGCGTGCATGAGGAACAACCGCAGCAAACCTGTCACATGGAACTGAGATGGACTGTGCCCATGATGCCGAGCGGTCTGGTAGGCTACATGTATACCGTCTGTGTCAAAGTCCGCAGCTCCGCAGCTATACGTAAATGTACATTAGCACAGCCTTGGCCAAGCAGATGTAACCCACACCCTATCCCATTTGTAATCATGCTCAGTATATCCTCAATATGTATTCCGCTGCCAGTAGTGTCCACTATACTGCATCACAGAGGACAGAAGACTCAATATAATGTTTGAAACCAGAACTGTCTCCGCTGACTCATTTCACAAGTACGAATGAGAGAGGATGAGAGTATGTGAAGTACACGGCAGTCGTGACATGACCATGTAGTCCACTGGTATTGGATGTCAACGCAAATGAGTAGCACTACTGTGGAAGACACACATGTGTCGTGTGAAGTCGTATGGACGCAGTGCTCAGGTGGGTGGGTGCGACGGGTAGATGCGCACATGCCAAGTTGGAGCACGCCGTGTTGGGAGGGCTCATGAACAGTACACCACCGCTTCCCTGGGCATTGTGAGAGGACACCTGTCGGGGGAGTGAACACGTGTGTGCACAGCAGCCGGGCACACGTACAAGCGGTACCAGGCGCACCTCAGCCCACCCTCTGTGGGCCGAGCTGGATCCTGTTGTGCGCCCGCCATGCCCCTTGACAAGGCACACACAGCCCCAGTCGACCAGGTGTAACCCCAACATAGTCAATCCGCACAGGCGATACAGGGCACGGGATGGCAGTGGAGCATGGTGTGTGAGAGGTCTCCTCGCGCTCCTCCTGGTCATATCACGCAGGCAATAGAACCTCAACGTCCAGCATGGCAAAAGTCAAATGGAAGTGTAGGGGGACGCACCACAGCACGAGCAGCACTGACGTCACGGGAGGTGGCTCGCACCATCCCATCCATTGCCCATCATACCAACCACGCCACATGCCATTGCGACTAAGTGCAAGCGCGTGCGCCACCACCCCTGAGCCCTCCCCAGAGAGGCCAAAGAGTGAATGTGTGGGCCATCAGCCACAGACGGACGCGGCATGGCCGCAAGGGCAGCCACAGCCACTGGGTGTCGCAGGTGGCGGATCCGGAAGGCGAAGACTGTGATGCATAGTCCATGCAGGCCGGGTCTCCATTTGGGGCACCACGCAGGTGGACGGTGTCCCGCCACACATCATACCCTGAGACAGCCCACTCGTGCAACTGGACCCACACATACACTCCTTGCCCTCTCTGGTGCGAGCTTGGGGCTGCCTGTGCAAGCGCTAGCCTCGCAGGTGAGCATGCATATTGGGGGCGAGGGAGGACATGAGGGCTGGGGCGAAGATGACTGTATCACTGTCAGTTAGTACAAGGGATGACCCAGATGTGGAAAGGAAGAGACGTGTCCCGTGTGTACTGCAACTAGTCGCCAATCCAACTACCCCCATGTCCGGAATGTAAGCCCGCACCTAGGCCCGCCCATCCGCCACATCGAACATACCACCAGCACGACAACCTTCCCATTCGAAACACTGACTGGGGGTGGCGACCAGTGAACAATCATGTGTAGCCTACCCACGCGTACATGTGGGCCCTCCATGATCCATGTCACCTGCGGCAAAGACATGACATGCGCAATGAGGAAGTGAGGAGAGCTGTCCGCCCACGCGCAGAAGGTGCATCAGCTCCACAGACCCAGCAGCGAGTCCAGCAGGGGTCACATGTGCAGGGGCAGCTGTGCCTGGTGTGAAGGCACATGCATATAGACAGCACATCGACCAATGTGTAGTCTGCCCACATCCACAGTCCATCATCATGCGGACATAGGAATTGAACACAGGGCAACACATCTTAGCTGGTGCACCCACCGTGACCAACAATGCGCAATCATCGACGTACCCGCCCTGTGCATGGCCCCCACCCAACGGAGGCACATCCAGTGCCACCATCCCACACACACAAGCCTTCCACGGAACATGCTGTGTCCAATGGTCAGTACAGAGTCAGCGCCCATCTGGTGGATCCTGAACAGGAGACACATGCACACACATGCCAGCTCCCACTATGTACGACTGCCACCTGGCACGTGCAATGTAACCTCTCACCTGTGACGTGTGACTGCAAGCACACAGCCGTCTTGGCATGGGGCTGTCAATGTGGACACCAGTCAATGTTTCGGGAGCTGTGATCCGTACAGTGCTGTACATAGGGTGCAGTGCTGACACCTACTACTGTCTCATATCCCCTCGTGCCACAGGTCCCACTTGTATTGGCCGCTCAGCCCGTGCCCACATCGTCGTCGTCGTGTGCCATACTCATCCAGCCTCGGAAGCAGTACCATGCTCAGCAGACACTCATGTTGCCGTGGCGTTGCCGCTTGACGAATATGCAGTCAGTCCCCATCAGCACGCCCCGCAAGTCATTGGGGCCTAGATCCCCATGTGCATGCACATGGCAGTGGTATGTCTCACTTGCCATTGCCATTGTTGGGAGACCTGTGTAAGTGTATTGTGGCCGTGCCGTCCCAGCTTGACAGCTGGGCTGTGGCTCATGTGCTTGCTCAGTCATGTCAGTGATGTGTATGCGAAATTGCTATGTGCCGTGTTGCTTTGACATGTGTCCTCTGTCATTTAACCCAGGCGGAGACCGAACATTGACCGCCCATACCAATTGCTGGCGGACATGGACGATACAGAGGTAATCAGGAAGTTTCGGCTGGACAGGCCAACTCTGCATCGACTGTGTGCCATGTTAGAGCCCCATCTCCGTCCCTGCAGGGTGTATCCGACTGCTGTCTCCCCACGGCTAAGGTGATGGCCGCCATGCATTTCTTCGCCACTGGGTCATTCCAGCACACAGTGGGCAGTGGAGGAGGGATGTCCCAGCCCATGTTCAGCAAGGTGCTGAGGGATGTACTGGCAGCCATGATGCTGTACCGGGAACAGGTACATCCGCTTCCCCAGGGCTCGTGAATTGGCGGCAGTGAAGGGTGCATTCTATGCCCTTGGCAGAATCCCACACGTCGTGGGAGCCATTGACTGCACTCATGTTGGCCTTGTTCCACCACAGGCCACTGAGCACCTGTACCGCAACAGGAAGCACACGCACTCCCTGAATGTGCAAGTGGTGTGCCTTGCGGACATGGTGATCACCCACGTGTGTGCAAAGTTTCCAGGCTCGGCCCATGACGCACACATAATGCGCAACAGCATCTTGCCACTACTGATGGCCAATCTGCAACAGGATCGTGGCTGTATTGTCGGTGAGTATGTGGAGTGGTGTAGCGTGCTGGTTGTGCGATGCTGTCCCCTGTCCAGTTGGAATAGCAACGGTTCTCTGTGTCCCTCACACCCAGGTGACTCTGCGTATCCGAATGGGGCATGGCTGCTCAGTCCATTGAGGAATCCTCGCACCCCAGCAGACGATCGATACAATGAGGCACATGGGAGGACCAGACGTGTGGTCGAGCGTACCTTTGGCCTCCTCAAGTCCAGGTTCAGGTGCCTGGACCGCACCGAGGAGTGCACTGGCGTACTCCCCACAGAAGGTGTGCCAGATAGTGGTGGCGTGCTGCATGCTGCACAATCTGGCCATTCGGAAGCAGATCCCCCTCATTGTGGATGACGGAGATCAACCAGGGCCCCAGCCCGCAGACCAGGACAGCTCGAGTGAGGTGGACAGCGGAGAGGAGGAAGCTGGGAATGTGCGCCAGCAGCTCATCGCCCGCTACTTCACTTGACGGTGAGTGTCCATGTACGACGGATGATGTGTCTGTATCTATGCAGGTGTGTGTGTGCTGTGTCAGGGTGGCCGTATGTTCACTGCGTGCAGTGTGTCAACGCTCCATGGCCAGGGTAGTATGCCACTGTTGGTGGCTGTGGCATTGTGCCCTATTGCTCTGTGCGATGTGTGTACATTGCTTGTAGTTGTTGACATGTACTGTGTGATGGGTGTGTGACACACTCATTGAATGTGCTCCTGTTCTGTCTCCCACCCCTAGGTCCCTACAGGCCCTCCGGATTCCATTTCCATGCCACGCATCAGGTGCCTTTCCGCCCAAGGTGGCCGTTGTATTCCGTACAATAAAGACACAGGGCACAAACAGCAGTTAGTGAAAAAGGTGCATTTATTACAAACTGTGACATGTGATTGTGTGTAAGGTGATGACAAAAGTGGTGCGTGCAGTGACAATGAGCTGTCGGTCATGGCTGCGTGATGATCAGGGTGTACCCACTGGTTCTATGTCCATAGTCCAACACACACATGCCATCCAGATGGCTGTGTGGAGTGGGATCGTAGAGCAAGTCAATGCAGTGGCTGGTCAAGGAAGGCTGGCGGAAGGCTGGCTGGCTGCCTCACTTGCGACTGGAGCGTGCGAAGTCCTCCCGGGAGATCTGTTTCCTCTTCGGACGGCCCCTTCCACGTTTGGGAGGGGGTGTGTGGTGGCGACCTGCTGGTGGTGGGTGAGGTGTGCTCACTGGCTGTGGACGCAGGGGAAGTGGACACTGCTGGCCGACCCTGCGCCCTAGCAGGTGGTGGCGGAGGTGGTGTTGCTGGCCTTGCCTGTGACCCCACCGCCACCACCAGCTGGCCCATGAGGTCCACGAGTTGGTCCATACGGGACACGAATTGGCCCATATGGGCGTCCATGGACCTCAGCACCCCCAGCACCTCCCGCGTGTCAGTAGCAGACCTGGCCCATTGTCCTTGGGCCTCTTCATAGGCCCCAAGGACTCCTGGCCATTTGAGGCAGGGCATGGCTCCCAGGGGAGGCTGGCGTTTCCCCTGACCCTGCTCCTCCTACCAGTCCTGCTGCCACCGGCCTGCCCACTAGCCACATTGCTCACCACGGTCCTCGCTGTGGCTCCCAGGGTGGATCCAGTCGGCCGGGCCACCACCTGCGCTGGGGCTGGTGCCAGCGAAGGCGTGGTGGTGGTGGAGGCGGTGGTGGTCGGTGCGGCGATGGTGGCGGTTGCGGCAGTGGTAGTGGCCGCAATGACCGTGGGTGTGGCCGCAACGACAGTGGCAGCAGGGGACTGGGACTGTTCAGCATCCCTGGATGATGGGTTGGTGGGTAGGAGGGGTCCTGGGGAGCGGCTGGGCCCTGCCACGCCAGATGGGCCAGCTTGGTGGTCCGTGTCCGAAGAGGTGGACAGATCCTCCAGATCCGTGTGTCCTCGTTGGGGGCTTGTAGGCTGGCTGTGCTGGCTGCTGTCTCCATCCCCAGCGTCCAGCAGTTCGTCACCTGTGGAGAGAATGAGATTTGTTATTGTGTTGCACCTGGCGAAGTATGTATTGGTCGTCTGACATTGGCAGTTCGTGCAATCTCGTACATGGGTTTCCCGGAGGGCGAGTGTGTGGCTGTGGCATCTGTAGGTGTGTGTGCTAGGCAATGGGACTGTGTGCTGTGCACATGTGGCATGGGACGGATTGGCCATGCCGATGGGTGTGTTGCTTTGCCCCTACTCATTGTGACTCTGGTGTATGCGGGCTCCTGGCCCATCCTGGGTCTGGTTTGTACTTTGCTTTTGGAGTTCAAATGGAACGCTTAGGAACGCATATGGCAACATGGGGGCCATGCCCCAGATTCGCATTTGGGATGGAATATGCTTTTGGGGTTCAAATGGAACGCTTAGGAACGCATATGGCAACATGGGGGCCATGCCCCAGATTCGCATTTGGGAGGGTATATGCTTTTGGGGTACATGCTGTGAGCCATGGGTGCCGAACGTGACATGTGTTGTGGCAGCATGACAGTGCATGGTCTGAGGTGTGTGCATGCCTGACATGCCCTGCATATTTGCTGTCTGTTGTGGTTACTGGACATGGCATTGGACGCATCGTTATGAGTGAGTGATAG